>CAUYUJ010015270.1:280000-335000 GCA_963575745.1 Prorocentrum cordatum
ATTATTGATTTCTGCCTCTGGAGAGGTCTCTTGGAAGCCTCTTGGGGCGTCTTGAAGGCACCTTGGGCTGTCTGGAGGCCATCTTTGGCGTCTTGGATCGCTCTTGGACCGTCGCGCATCATGTTGAGCTCTCTTGGAGGCCACTTGAAGCGCTCCTGGAGCGCTCTCGGGAGCCTGCTTGGACCTGGCCGGGACGTCGCGGGGACCTGCCTGGGACCTTGCCGGGACTTGCCCGGGACCTTGCCAGGACCTGCCCGGGACCTTGCCGGGGTATTTTTCGTCCAGGGGCCCCCCGGTGTTACCTGTGACCAATAGCAGAAAATTTGAAGGCCCATTTATATGTTTTGATTTTCTTTCTGAGATTCGTAGGTCGGCGGTTGGAGAGGGCTTGTTTTGCCCCCCCAGATTTGGCGCGATCTCCACGTTGCGTTCAACTTGTGACGCGATTTTTTCATCCAAAGCCATCGGGCCGAAGTCGGGCCACCGCCACGTTGCGTCGGCCAGCCCATGAATATGCGCGATGTTCACATGTGTTGTTCCATCGCCACAACTGGAGAGTTCTGTCCTCCCCAATGAGGGCGTAGGGTGGGCCAAGGGCGATGGCGGGCGGGAGGGGGGGAACTGCCCCCCCTCTCCCTCCCTCCCCTCCCGGAGCATCCCGCCGTTCCCCCGCTCGATTCCCCCCTGTCCTTGTCGCTGCGCGCGCAGAAGGCGCCGCCCCATCTTGCGCGCGAGCCCGCGGGGGGGCCCTCGCGCGGGTCCAGTCCGCGGTTACATACATTGTTGTTGGGCAATTTCTTCTTGTAGCACCCCCGACGCCCCGCTCCTTGGAAGACGCGGCGACCGACGGGCGTGGCAGCTCTTTTCCAAGATTGGGGTGCCCAGTTCCGCATTACCTCCTAGAGCCCACGATACAAGATAACTGTATGGCTGCCTTGTTTTCCGCGAGCGTGCTCGGAGGTTCCGACGGACTGACCCTTGCTCATCTTCGTTCGTTTGATCGTTGGGTGGCGGCCGTGACGCCTCGTGTCGGTCCTCCTTCCGTCGTCCTCCTTCTCATCATGTTTTTTTGTGGCTCTTGCTCGCTTTCGTTAAATCGCTGGGAGGCGGAATCGCGCGGGTGGGAAATACTTTCGTCTCGGCGAGCGCCCTGTCAGCGTCGCCGAGGGGGAACCGTCGGCCCGCTGCGAAGGGCCCCCGAACCGCGACGATCGTGCCCCCCCGCTTCATCGCCGGGCCGGTGGCGGCCCCGCGCGCGCGAAGGAGAAATATTGTTAACCAGCGACCGGAGATCTTAGCGCGCCTGTGGCCCGTTGGGCCAGCGAATTCTTGGCGGCTGGGTCCCAGCTCGCGTTGAAACCTATGCCTCGAACCCTGGTCAAGGATCCCGTCGCCGCGTTGATCCTGGCGGACGCCAGGATCGGGTTTCGTTCTTTGGGCCTTTGGAGGCCTTTCTTGGGGCGTCCGCGAGGTGCCCCAGCCTTTTTGGCGGAGGGCGCGAGACTCGCGGCCAGGCCAGCGTCGATTGCCAAGCGCTCGCGAAACTCGGGCCAGTGGTGGCTTGGGAAGATGATATCTTCTGGAGCAATTTGAATGAGATGCTGTGAAGCATCCGCCGACGGACGAGGAGAAGGAATCTGTTGCGGCGGACAGTTCGGAGGGGTGGAGTCCAATGCATCAGTGTGCATTTCGTGGGCTAGCCATCGGCTCCAATTCGGCTCCCGCTGATGCCAGCACCGCTTGTCTTTGCATGACCAGCTCCCGCCCCATTGCTTCGAGTGTGGCGAGGGGAGTTGTTTCACAAACTGTCCAAGTGCCGTGCCTGAACCCTGTGGCGCAGGGACAACAAACCTCCCGAGGTCAGCCAGGCGACCTCATATTTCAGCACGGCTCGTATCCAGCTGCAGGAGAGATTTGCGCGCGGCCATCTTCCGAACCTCTGCCAGATCGTGACCAAGACGCATTCGAGCCCTGGTGCCGGGTTCCAGGTCGAGGGCCAGTCGGCTGCTCTGTCCCTCGAAGGGGGCCACGTGTTTTGTGACGGTTCGGGCTTCGACTTTGAGTTTTTTCGGTCCGAGTGGCAGATTGCGGTCTGCGACGGCCGATTGATTTCTCAGAAGGTTGGTTTGGACTCGTCATTCCAAGCGCCCTCCCTGTGCAGGTTGCCAGATACGGCGAGAATTATGCCATGCACGTGGCGACCAGGTTTCTGACGAAATATTTCGCCCTGTGCATTGGTTGTGTTGGCGCATTCGGGCGCTGCACAAACAGTCGCCGCATGACCAATTGTACCAATCTTAAAGCCCACGTGGAAGAACACCCAGGGGGTAGGAGGCCTAGGCGGCGCTCGTTTCAAGGCGTGCCAGCAAGCGATTCCGTGTACGACGCTCGCGAGGGCGAACTGGCTGAGTTAGAGGCGCGGCAAACGCAAGCCAGACGCCCGAATTAGCCAGGAGGGGCGCGAGTGCGGCCCAACTGCCTGCTAATGGCATCCTCTTCCAGTTGTTGTAAGCTTCGGGAAGGGATTCCATCATGTTTATGATACGTCTGGCTGAGACGCACAATGGCGACCTGGATGTTTGTGATACGTTGGGGGCCAGGCGTTTACCATGATCTCAGTTGAGGCCCCCTCAGAGGCTGAGCTGGTGGTCTGAGAGGGCAGCCTGGTGCGCGGGATCCAGGCACCCACCGAGCTCAAAGTCGGGCCTGAAACCGAGGCGGCGAACCCACCTGCGCCTGCGCCTGCGCAGCCAGACGGAGGGCAACCGTGGCTAGCTGATTGTCACACTCTTTGGGGGATCCGGTTCTCGAGACTTCGTCCAGCAGCCTCTGTTCACAGGGCTATGGCAGGGTCAGGGGGCCTTTCCAAAAAGTTGCTGACACGAGGAATTCTGATGCGTTCGCGAGGCTGGTGCATCCGAGTAGGGCCCATGAGCTTGGGTATCATCGCCTTCCTGGTCGGGAGACTCGGTTGCTGTTCGGGGGTCGCTTCGGAGGGACCCAAGTCGACCAGGCCAAGGCTAGGGACCAAAAGGACGTTAAGCCCCCCGTTTGTTTCACAGCACCAGCCTTTTCATGGCGGACCTGTGCCAGTGTATTGGCCTGAGCGAAGAGCGTGCCCGAGCCCTTGGCGGATCTGCCACTTTGGAGGCCGAGGTCGACTCCGACGAGGTGTTGTTTTAGGGGGGCCCTGTCGCGGGCCTCTTGGGGCGGGGATGGAAGCCGTCCCGGGGAATGACAAATTTCCCTTCGGCCCCCCCCCCTGGACTCTTTCTTCTCTGTCCGTTGTGGGCGGCCAATCCTGCGCCGCCTCTCGTCGTCGTCGTCGTCGTCGTCGGTCGGCGTCGTAGGACGAGGGTAGGAGGAACGAGGTGGATGATGATGGTGCTGCTGCTGCTACTGCTGCTGATGATGATTATAGTGATAATGCTACTTGCAGCAGCATCTACAGCGACGAGCTGCTGATGTTGATGACGACGTTGCTGATGGTGGTGATGATCATTATGATGGTTACGCTGCTACTGCACTGATGTTGACGGTGATGGTGACAATGACGATGACGATGGCGATGGCGATGACGCTGATGATGCTGTTGTTGTTGTTGTTGTTGCTGTTGTTGTTGTTGTTGTTGTTGTTGATGATGATGATGATGATGGTGATGGTGATGGTGATGGTTGTGGTGGTGATGCTGCTGATGACGACGACGACGGCGATGATGCTGATTATGATGATGTTGGTGATGCTGTTTCTGTTGCTGCTGCTGATTATGATGATTATGATGGTGGCTGATGATGCTGAGGATGCTGCTGATGATGATGCTGATTCGTCTAATCATGATGTTGGTGATGTTGTGCGCATGTTGGTTCTGAGGGCGATGATGCCGACCGCGATGCTTATGATGCTGCTTCTGCTTATGATCATGATGACGATGCTGGCTGATGATGCTGTTGATGATGGTGATGATACTGATTCTGCTGATGATACTGATGATGCTGATGCTGCTGACTGTGATGCTGATGATAATGATGCTCTTGATGATGACCTATGGTGGTGACGACGAGGAGGAGTATGATGATGATATTGATGATGCTGATGATGACGATGCTGATGATGATGGTTGTGGTGTTGTTGATGATGATGATGATAATGCTGAGTGTGATGATGCTGATGACAATCACGATGACGATGACGACGATGATGCTGATGATGGTGATGATGCTGATGATGATGATGATGATGATGCTGATGATGGTGATGCTGACGACGATGAGGACGAGGTGGAGGATGATATGGAGGATGAGGAGGATGGGAAGACGGATGAGGAACCATAATGTGGAGGAGAAAAGAGAAGGAGGAGGAGGAGGCGGGACTTGGAGGAGAAGGCTGACAGTCCTAGCTGATCAACGTCAGGGCAACTGCTCAGGAGCCTCCTTTCCACGAGCCCACGATGGCACGCCGAAGTGGGAACACAGCCCCCCGCAGGCTTGGAGCCCCCGCCCCGCGCGTGAGAGCCAGAGCCGCGCGCCCGCCGCGCGCGCTCGCGGCGCGGCGGAACAAAAATTGCTTCGTGCGCGGGGGCTCGGCGTCGTCGTCGCGGAAGGGGAGGAGGGAGAGGGGATGGGGGATCGCACTGTCTTTTCTCACGGCGCGACAAGCTTGCGCTTCATGTATGGCCAACGTCAAGGGGAAGGGGGAGGATGTGTTGGCTGGCAGATCATGGGAGCCTTAGCACCCTGGCGAATCTCGGCCTCAATGTACCGCTTTGCTGCCGTTCAGTGCGGTTCAATGTGGCCGACGTCAGTGCGGTTTAGTACCGTGTAATGTGGTTTGATGTTGTGAAGTGCGGCTTAGTGCGGTTTACGTAGTGCGGCTAAGTGTTGTTTTGCGCGGTCTAGTGCGATTTAGAATTGTTTAGTGCGGTTTTGTGCGGGATCTCGTCAGTTAGAGATCCGGTTGTCGTTTCGGGGGACGAAACGGCCGTCGCGTCCCGCCGCATTTGAAGTAGGGGAAGGCGCCAGAAACCTGAACATACGTATCAATAAAATTGAAGTGAGGAGAAGGAGGAGAAGGAGGAGGAGGAGGAGGAAGGGAAGTTGCAGCAGGAGCAGGATGAAGAACTGACACATGTATTTTCACCTGATCAGACCTGCCTGAAAACGCACTAGACCGCAATCGATGGGACTAAGCGAAGACTTCAATGCCCTAAACGAGGCTCCCATGATTTGCCACCTAAGATGTGGGATAGCAGCAGATGGAGGGGAAGAAGGGAGGCTGCGGGGAGGGAGGGAGGGAGGGGTGAGGGGGAAAAGAAGGAGGAGGAGGAGGCGAGGGGGCGGAGGAGGATGAGAAGGAGGGAGCAGCAGCAGGAGGAGGGGAGGAGTTGGAGGAGAAGGAGGAGGGGGAGAAGGACGAGGAGGAGGAGGAGGAGGAGGAGGAGGAGGGAGAGAAGGAGGAGGAGAAGGAGGAGGAGGAGGAGGTGGATGAAGAGGCGGAGGCGGAGGCGGAGGCGGAGGGGAAGGAGGAGAGACGGGACTGGGGGATGCGCTCGCGACTAACCAGGCCAGCGGTGTCCATGGCTGCCCAGGGGACCTGGGAGATTCAGAGTGCAGCGGATGCTGCCAGGAGGCGCTGGAGGTCGACGACGTGCGATGCGCTCCTCCCGCTTCCCGCCTCCGTCCGCCCTGCTTCTCTCCTCCCTCTGTCCCTCCTCCATGCCCCCCCGCCGTCTGGGCGATGCCTGGTTTTTGCTGCGTCTTCGCTCGCTTGCCTGTGCTGGATCTCGCTCGTTCGCTTGTGCGTGCTCTTCTTGTCCGCCTGCGCTTGCCCCACTTTTCCCCGCCCTGGGCACTTGGACGTGCCAGCGTGTTCTTTACCGGGCAAGCCGCGTGCGCACACGGGCGTGAGGCTTCAGCAGGTGTGTTCTCCTCTCCCCCTCCCCCTCTCCTCCCTCCTTCCTCCCTCCCTCCCTGGCCTCCATCCTTCCGTCCCTCCCCACTTCCTCCCTCCCTCCCTTCCTCCTCCCGCCGTTTTCATGCATTCCTCATTCGTCCACCATCCTGCCTCCTGTGCCCCTCCCTCCTTCCCCCGGCGTCAGCCGTTGTGTTCTTTTTTCCAGGGCTCGACCTAAACGGTGCTTAAGCGATCTCGTGGACCGGTTTCGTTTTGATCTCGGTTTGCAGCAAGGGTGGAACGAGGACAACACGAGGGGAATACAAACACATGACGAAGACGGAAAACACCGTTCAGGTCGAGCCCGGAATCCTTTCTCCTTCCTTCCTTTTTGTATAGTCTGATTTGCAGGTAGACCTGCAGGTTCAGTGTAGCAAGGGGGTACGTTTGGCATTTGGGTCTCTGTAGCCAAGTGGCTCAAGATCAGGCGTCCCGGGGGGCCGCAGGGCGGCCAGAACCGCAGTGGCCGGTAGTCCGAGGACTCTGGCCATTCCTCCACCTGCCCCTTCCGGGGCGGTAGTGCAGGCTGCGGTACAATGGGGGTGGGCTTCCTCGGGGCGCACGCAGTGATCTTGGCGGCGAGCGTTACGTTTTCGGCCCCAAAGGCGATGGGGTGGTGGCCGTTTGGCCGCGTAGAAGGCCCGAGTCCTCCTGCGCCGGCGTCGCCACCCATGCCCAAGCCGAGCCCGCAGCCGCGGGCGGTGGTGGGCATAGCAAGGGGCGGTCGCCGTTTGCCAAGCCTACGCCCGCGGGAGGCAAGGGGCGATGGCCGTCGCCCAAGCCCACCGCGGTCCCCGCCACCGCGGCGACCACCGCAACTCACCGCGCGAGCGGAGACGGCGGCGGGTTCGCGGGCCAATATTGGCGAGCCGGAGGGCAGCCCGCCCGCATCCGCGCTGGGCGGCCGACCCGCCAGAGGGCCCGGTGAGGAGGCTGCGCGCGGCGCGAAGGCCCAGCCCGACGACCCGGCTAACCTGGCGGGCTCTGGCGAGGCGAGCCCCCTTGCAGGCCGCGCGGACTGCGTGGGCTGGGTCGGATGGTCACTGGCTTGCCGGTCTGGCAGGTATCCACGCCAGCCCCGCCCCCGCCCCCTCCGCCGCCGCCGCTTACAGAGGAGGGCGCAACGGACTTGGGTTGGGGGTTCACGTCGTGGGCCTCCGAGGCGGCCGGCTGCGGGGCCTGGGCCAGCTCGCCGGGCCAGACAGGTTCGATCCGGTCACGCGGCAGCTGTGCCGGCTCGGCGATCGACCGGCTGGGAGTCCGGATGGTCGGCTACTGGTGGGGGGCCGCAGTCATGCGCATTGCTTTGGGCTTGCTGACGTTCGTGCTGGGCGCGCCCGCGATCGTGAACATGGCGGCGCGGCCCTTCCTCTGGATAGTCAGCGGGTCACGGTGGCATTGGTGCCAGCTGACATGGATCTGCCGACGTCGAGGAAGGGCGGGCCCGGAGGCCCCCTCGCCCCCGTCGCCGCCTCCGCCGATCATGGTCCGTTGGCGCGGACCGGGGCGCGGGGGGGCAGTGGAAACGGAGTTCTTTGCAAGGGGGTCCGCGGTCGGGGAACCAATCGGGCTTGCAACCGCGCTTCCTTGCGGAAGCACGAGCTGCAGCTTCGACTCGCGCTACCGACTATAGACATGGGCATGACATCAGGGTCAGCCAGGTTCACGGGTGCACCAGCCGTGCGTGGCGGGCCAACCTCGAGGAGACCGGTAACATGCACCTGTGCCGATCGGCCGCATGCGAGGCTTGCCCTGTGGCCCACCCGATGCATGTGGATCAGGACTCCGTGATCGACCATGCCCGGATCGTGGACTTGGCGGAGCATGGGGGGGCCGCCCCCAGCCGGCCTGCGGAAGCTGGCCTCAGAAAGGTCTTCGGCCTTCTCTGGTGGCTGTGCTTCGGGCAGCTTTGGTCCGCGCTTGCGCGGCTGTGCTGGGGCCGCCCGGGCCCCATTGCATCGCCGACGCCGCCGGGCTCAGCGAGGTGGGCAATGATTCGGGGGGCGAATTGTATATAGCAGCGGAGGAGCGCCCGTGCCTGGCCGCCCAAGTCGGCGCGCAGTCGGCAAATGGCGCGCGCCCGCTACAGCCCGAGGGGCGCAGCGACCGCGGGGTGGCTGAGCCGACCGTGCTCCTGGAGGAGGACGCGGAGGTGTCGGATGCGCAGCGGCCAGGGCCCGGTCTCTCCGCCCAAGTGTACCTACCATGTGCCCACCGCGCGCAGAAGTATCGCTCGACCCTGGCTGGTCGGGTGCAGCCTGCCCACCTGCCTGCGAGCGGCGAAGGGGAGCTGCGGCGGCGCTCCGATGCGCGGGGGATATCTGCGATTGGACGCGGCAACGGCCCGGGTCGAGGCCGCCGTCCAGCCGGGTCTCGTCGGCGGGCTCAGGAGGCGCACGCAGCGGCGAGGCGTCAGCCCAGCCGCCGCGTTCGACTGGGCGGCACGCGGGGCCGAAGGCCTTTCGACGGTCGAGGCGCCCGCCGCGGGTCAGGGTCCGCTGGCGCGTAGATCGCGCCGCCGGCGCCCCCCCCCCCCCTTGGCCGCGCGGGGAGGGGCGCCGGGCCCGCGGCGCTACCGAGCCACCAGTGCCCGCGACGGGCCCACAGCCACGACGGACGCGATCCGCGGAGACGCGAGGGGCGGATTGCTTGCCAAGGCAGAGGGCAGGGGGCGGCCGAGGACAGCATCGCCCACCTGGGTCGCGGGGGGTGGCTCCCCGAGCCATCCCCCGCCCAGCCCGCGCCGGGGCCGCGCGGGCGGGGCCGCCGCCGCCGCTGCCGGCTCGGACGGAGGCCGGGCGCGCGCCCGGGAGCCCGCGCCCCCGGGCAGGACGAGGAGGCCGGGCGGCCGCCTGCGAGCGCCCCGGGGCGGGCGGGCTGGAGGGGCGCCGCCGGCGCGCTGAGCGGGAGAGGGCCGGGGCCAAGGTCAAGGAGGCCACCGGCAATGTGAAGGGCGCGGACTTCTCCGAGGGCAAGGGCAAGAAGGGCGCGCGGAGTTCGAAGGGCAAGGACAAGCACTTCACGAACGGCCAGGGCGGCAAGGGCGGCAAGGGCCGGCGGGCTGACGGGGGCGGCAGGGGCAGCAAGGGCGGCATGGGCCGCCGTGCTGACCGGGGCAGCAAAGGTGGCCGGCAGGACGCGGGCCCGCGTGGCGCGTCGCTGTGAGCCCGGGGCTGCCCTCCCTCTCGTCGCCTCTGCGATGCGCGCCCGCGCCCCGCGGGCGCGGCTGGCGGGGCGGCCCCGGCGGCTGCGGCGCGCAGCTGCAGGGGGGCCCAGCCGGGGCGGCCTGGCGTCGCGCCCCATGGAGGGCCCGGGGATGGGGCTGCGGCTAGTGGCCGCGCGGAGCGCAGCCCGCTCGTGCGCCCCGTGGGCTGCGGCACTCTCTCCGGCGATGGCTGGGCGGCCGCGGGCGCGCCAGAACGCGCCCGCGTGCGCGCGAGAGGCGCGCGCGCGGGCGCGCGCGCGGGCACGGGCGGATGGGGGGCTCGGCACGCTTCGCCGCTGTGCCAAGTGAGCGCTCCTCCCCTCTCCTCTCTGCTGCCTCCCTCCTCCTCCTCTCCCGTTTAGTGCGCGCGTGCCTCGCTTGACTTGTTTACTTTGATTAGCAGGTGGGCTGCAGGTGAAGTGTAGCAAGGGAGCATTTCAGGCATTTTGGTCTCTGTAGCCAAGTGGCTCAAGATCAGGTGCCCGCCCGCCCCGCTTGCGCCCCCGCGACGCCTGCGGTTTCGCCCTTGAGCCAGGCGGCCGCGAGCGTGCCAGAACGCGCCCGCGCGCGCGCGAGAGGCGCGCGCGCGGGCGCGGACGGAAGGAGGGTCGGCGCGCCTCGCCGCTGTGCCAAAAGAGCGCTCCCCCCCTCTCCTCTCCGCTGCCTCTGCCTCTTCCTTTTCCTCCTCCTCCTCCTCCTCCTCCTCTCCTCCGTGTCCATTTTTGGCTCGAGACGGGCGCGCTCCTTCTTGACTGCGGCTCCTCACTTCTTGTGAGTTCGGTGCTGTATTCTCGTGGCCATGGCGGCCCGCGATGATGGTAATGTGGCCGTGCGGATGAGCTGCCTTTCGGACCTGCCCAACGCCCGGGCAGCGCTCGGGGCTCTCATGGCGGCAGCGGGCCCAGGCGCGGGGCCCAAGGCGACGGCGGCGCTGGCTGCGGCGGCGGCGCGCGGAGCGGCCCAATGGGCGGCCGCGGGCAGCAGGCCAGGTGCCGATGCAGGAGGCGTCGACCAGGACCCCGTCGGCGACATGGACGCAGTGCTGGCGAAGGTCAAGGCTGTGTCGGGGCACGCAGGCGAGCTGAACGTCACGGGCGCGAAGCGTAGCGTTGGCTGCGCGCCCCACGGGGCGCGGAGCAGCAATGCCGCCGCGCGGCTTGGCAAGCTCAGCAAGCTCCGCAACGCCCGGCCCCATCCGCTCGCGCTTTAGCTGCTCGTGGAGGTCGGGCAGTTGGAGGAGGCTGCTGGCAAGGAGAAACTGAAGATGGACGACTCGGAGATTTCCGCGGGCCTCGAGGCGGGCCCCGCCCTTCCCAGAGAGAAGTGCGGCATGGGCGTTGGGAGGGATGGGCGGGGGCCGAGGCCTGAAGAAGCGGACCAGTCGGAAACGGCGGACGAGTCCTCGGATATGGCGGACCAGTCGGGGACGAAGGGCCCCGATCGGTAGTCTTTGGTGCACGTGGGCTCGGTCTGCAGCGACGGGGGCGTGAAGGTCCCGGAAAACATGCGGTTCTATGGGGAGAACGATTCCGAGAAGCCAAGGGAGGAGAAGATGCCCCTGGGAGTTGGCACAGTGGTCCAGAAGACGGAGCCGCAGGCCCTTGAGGAGTACGGGCATCGTCGTCCCAGGAGCTATAGGCAGATCAGCAGCCGCGAGTCCCCCGATATGCAGGAGAGCGGCATGAAGGCCCTGGAGAAGGCCAGTTTCCGTGCAGAGGTCGGGGAGCTCGTCGGCCAGATCGGGTTCCTGTACTGGGGATACTCAGCAGCCATCGCGTCGTGCTCGTCTTCGACGGCCGCGGCAGGCTGAACTGAGCTCGCGGCGCGTTCGGGGTGCGGAGGCTCGTGTTCCTCCTGCGCCCTTGCCCTGGCCGCGCGGAGGCTCGTGTTCCTCCTGCGCGGCCAGGGGTCCCGCCAGGGGGTGCGGAGGCTCGTGTCCCTCCTGCGCCCTTGCCCTGGCCGCGCGGGGGCTCGTGTTCCTCCTGCGCGGCTTGGGGTACAGATCTCGAGGTGCCCTGTGCGGAGGCTCGTGTTCCTCCTGCACGGGGCGCGCTGCCCTGGACGTGCGAAGGCTCGTGTTCCTTCTGCAGTCCAGGGGCCTTGGAGGAACAGGGACGAGGTCCCCATGGGTCACTCTTCGGTCACTCCCCCTCCTCCTCCTCCTCCTCCTCCTCTCCTCCTCCTCCTCCTCCTCCTCCTCCTCCTCCTCCTCCTCCTCCTCCTCCTGTCCTGTTTAGTGCGCGCGTGCCTCAGTTAACCTCCGCCTTCCCTCCTCCCCCTCCTCCCTCCGTCCCTCCTTCCTCCTCCGTCCTCCCTCCCTCCTTCCTCCCTCCTCCCTCCTTCCTCCTCCTTTCCTCCTCCCCTCTCCTTCGCCAGAGCAGGTGGCGATGGCGGGCCCCTAGGCAAGCGGTGGGCGCCGCCCCCGCCCCCTGGGCCCCGCGCCATGTCGTGCTGCGACATCGGGGGGGCGAACGGGTTGCGCGACCCCTCGGGGGAGGGGGGGGCATCCACTTAGCCAGGGCCCAACTTCTGCCCAATCGATCTTCGAAATTTGTTGCAGGCCACACCCTCCCCACCCCGCTCAGATTTCCCCCCGCGGGGCCACGCTCATCACGCAAAAATCACACCGCAACGAGGGAATTTGGCGCGCCAGTTACGTGTGCGATCATGTGCCCCTTCGATCGCGAAACATCCTGGCTTTCACACCGATGACCGCCGAATGCCGCCGAAGACTGTGTCGGGCCGCCGAAGACCGCCGAAACCGCCGGAGACCGCCGAAAGACCGCCGAAAGACCGGCGAACAACCGGCGAAAGACCGCCGAACAATCGCCGAAGACAGCCGCAATACCGCCGAATACCGTGTCGGGCCCCAGCTCTCGCGGCAGGGCGCGCGCCCGCTGGCGGGTTTCGGTAGTTTTTCGGCGGCCTTCAGAGGCCACGATGCGTAGCGAGGGGTCCCACCCCCCATGGCTTTTGACCATGAGATTCTGGTCGGGTGGAATCGGTACGGCTCGATGTGTCCATTTCGGCCTGAACGACCCGATTCGGTTCCGATACATTGGCGTTCCGCGATACGGCCCGATGCCCGAACGGCGCCGCTGTGCATCTTGGCGCGGGCGATCCCATTTGACTCTTCGCTTCGTGCGGATATTCGGCCCGATCATCGACACCTTGTTCCGCAGATGCGGTCCGATTCCCCGATAGGGTGCTGACCGATGACCGATCCAGCCGAGCCCGTGCAGGCCCGTCAGGAGTATCGGCGCTGGTATATCCGTGGTCGAAGACAGGCCGAATCGGGCATAATCCTGGGGAGGCCTGCTGAGCACCGTCTTGCCCGATTTGTTCGGGGCCCAAACCTGGGCCTGACCCCAGATGATTCAGCCCAGTGACGACTCGTTCTGACGGAAGACTTCCAGGAGTTGCCTCCGAAGGCCCAGCCTGGGCCCAGATCCCGGGGGGCGTCGGCCCGCGACGGGGGCGGGGAGCGGGACGCAGACCCACCGCGGTCTGGGCACATCATGCTGGGCCCGTGGTCGTGAGCTCCGCTCCAGAGGGGGAGGGGTCTGAGGCTCGGGGGGGGGGAGAGGAACATGGGAACGGGGGAGGAAAGGGCAGAGGGGAGGGGAGGGGAGGGAGGGAATGGAGGGTACGGTCGTCCAGGGGGGGATACCATCGTGGGGGCCTGGACGACCCTCCTCCATCATCTCTTCCTTCAGCAGGGCGTTGCCCGCGCCAAGCGCTGAATGTATTCCGGGAGGCATCTTCTTCCCCTCCTTCTCTTGGGGCTCTCTGGCGGCCCATCCGTTTTCGTCACAACGTCGTCATTGCGCCCGCACAATGGGACTAGGTGGCCATTGCAGAATGGACTGGTAAGTTATGCACTGTCGCACGCGTACTCCTCTCACCAGCTTTGGGGTCTATGATAAGTGCTACAAGTGCAAGCTCCATGAAATAATGTGCTTCAGGTGTGTTGTGCCACTCCCCGAGGCTTTCAGCCGCAACAAGAGGAGACTCGCAGGTGTGGTCGGTGAGCAAGCACATTCGGCGGCTCTGGCCAAACTGGACAAGCGCCTGCAGCTCTTGGGGGGCAGAGAACGAGCGGTTACGGGCACCTCAGGGTGACGGCGGCGCAGCCGTCATGGAGTCTAACGGGCCTGCGGAGTTACGGATGATATCAACGTTGCGGTCAATCATGTGCAGTGGCTGGGGTCGGCTCAGCTGCATTGGGCCGCGTAGCCACTTCATCACGCCCGATATCAGCTTGAGGCATCACGTTGGACGCTGTGTGAGAACAAACCCCGCCCAGCGAAGCTTACAGCGCTTTCATGCCGAGCAGTTCCAAGCTCCAAAAGGCCGAGCAGGATGAGGTCCAAGCCGACAAGGTGTTGACCAAGGCCCAGAAGGCCGCTGCAGCCGCTGTGCGAACGGTGGAGGAGCGGACTAATGCAGTTGAGCAGCTCGAGGAGGAGGAGGAGGAGGAGGAGGAGGAGGAGGAAGAGGAGGAGGAGGTTCGCGCGTTGTCATCGCAGCCTGCTCCACATCAGATGGACCTCGCGGGTTCCGAGATCGAGGTGGACGAGGCGAAGCTGCTCGAGAGCTTGGGGTCTTTGAGGGCGTCGCCGACGCCAGCAAGCTGGCGCCGAAGAGGGCGGGCGGAGGCGCTCAAGTCTCGTGCTGCAGAGCTGCTGGAGGAACCGCCCGATAAGAAACCGCGGTTTGCCGAGACTGGTGCAGGCTTTCAGCAGCAGTCGCAGGCCATGGAGTGGAAGTTCGACGGATTCTATTTGGAGACGCTGCGCCAGGACCTGGCTGCCTTTGTCGCCGCCAACGCTGAAAAGTCTGCTTTGCGCGCCCAGGCTTAGCAGCATGGTGCAGGCGGATTCAGACCGCCACGATTGCACAATCGCAACTACGCATTGCCCCCATCGGGCCCTCGTCCGATGTTCAAGGGGGCCAATGTTACCGAGACCGCAGTGCCCAGAAGGTCACGTACGGCGGCTTGGAGCTCCCTGGCTACATCTGCCCTCGCCACTGCGAGATTGTGAAAGTCGACGTGGGGGGAGAGCTGCTTCTGCCTCTCTGCGTTGGCCGTCGCGCAGGCGCAGACAGTTCATATCCACCCAGCGTGGGAGTTGTCGACGAGCGCGGTCTTGCTCATCTGGCGGGCGCAACGCCCGGCAGGGGTTCAGCAATTGATTTGCGACGAGGCCGCCAGCATCCGATTCAGTCGCCTCGCGCGGCCGCGCGTTTCGCCGTTTCTTAGGATTCAAATTCAGGGACCGCGACCCAATCCCTGTAGTTGTGCGTCCCCGACCAGGGCGCGCAGGCGGACGTGCTCGTGACGCGGGAATTGCGCCTCGCGGGGGGCGAACATATTCGTCGAGGGCAAGCGTGGGCGAGAGGCTGAGGGTACCGCCTAGAGTGGCGTCCGTCGTCGCAGGTGGCGCAGCTCTTTCTGCGTCCGGCGGCGCAGGTTCGCGCGCGCGCCCGCGTGCTTGTTGCCGAGCACTCCCCGCGCGCATGCATCCTAAGTCCCGCTCTGAGTTTCAGAGGGCGGCCCTGGGAAATGCGTGGATCCTCTTCGTTTTGGTTTGCGGGGGGCGCGGGGGGGCGGGCCGGCGAGGTGACGCGGGGCTTCTTAGCGGCTGCAGCTTAGGCTCGACGAGCCACCTGCCCGCCGCCTTCCATTGCGGGGGCGGCGGGATCTCGGGGCGGAGCTGTTTTTGGCCAGCAGGTTTTGCGTGGTCGCGCGCCTGCTGCGCCCTGGGATCGAACGCGCGGGGGGGCCGACCTGCAGTGCTTCCGGCGTCGATTTCTTTGCGCTCGGTGACGTGCAGATCCCGCTCGCGCGCAGCGTGGGCTTCCGCGAAGACGCCCGGGCAGGGCCCCGCGCGGCGGTCGCCCTCGGGCTGTCGGGCGCGAGGAGGCGCATTTATGTAGTGTGAGAGTCCAGCCGGAGTCTTTCAGGCTCCCCCCAAAAAGAAAAAAGGTTGCTTTCGTTGCTGGCGACATTTCCAGTTGGCTAAGTTTTAAGCTCTTGGAGGGCGAAGCGGCGAACCAGCCAGCGCGTCGAATTTTCCGCGCGGGTATCCTGTCATTCTTGCGCGCGATAGGCCTCGCTATTGCGGTCGCTCTGAAGGTTGCCGCCTGGGACATTTTCAGATGTCTTGCGCCTGGGGGGAACTGTCGTCGCAGGGCCAGTTCCGGCGTCCAAAAGTGGCCGTCGCTCCTCAGAGCGACCGCGCAGCGGGTAAGGGCGCAAGAGTCGACCGCCCCCGGTCGAGCCGATGCGCCGCCTGGCGCTGTTGTGCGCGCGGAGGAGGTTGGGGGCGCGCGGGCGTCTGGGGGGGGGGGAACGCCGCTTGCAAATTCGCCCTCGGCCCTCAGTGGATTTCCCAGCTGGCGCTCGCGGATCATCCCCCCTGCGCTGGGTTTCGAAGCCCTCCGGGCCACGTCGGGGGCCTGGGCCTCGCTTTGGAAGGCGCCGCCCAGAAGTTCGGGGCCCCGCCCCCTCTCGGAATCTCGGCATTTCTCCAGGTGCCGTTTTCCTTCCGTCGCTCGAGCCTGAGGCTGTCGAGGCAGCTCTGGGCCCCAATGCGTGCTGGTCTAGGATCGGGCTACTTTCGCTCCGGGTGGATTGATGGGCTCCCCGAGGCCTTCGTGCTCGCCTGAATTGAGATTATGCGCCAGTCTGAGGCTGGGCCAAAATGATTTGTCCTCTGGCTCATCTTCGATATCTTTCTCCCCAGCCCCCATGGGGGGAAGGGCCCGTCGGCTTGCTCTCGCTGTCCGTTCGGACGTGGTCGACGTTCCGGGGCGGGGTGGTCTCCTAGTGGGAATCCAATTTGCTCGACGAGTTGCGCTCGGGGCCCATGGCGCATCGTCTCGCGACAAATCCGCCCGGGCGCGCGGCGCCCGGGCCGCGGTGGCCCCCTAGTTGGGCGCTGTTAGTTTCAGTGATGTTGTCGTTGATCTGAGACACTTCCACGAACTAGTCAGCCGCCGAGAGCTTCTGTGCGCTGGCAGGGATGCTGGTTTTCAACTGGTCCTCTCGAGGCCCTTCGTGCTTTCTGCGCAGGAGGCCGAGGCGGGCCTCGTGCCAGCGGCCGGTCTCATGCTGTTCTCTGGGCCGCGTACGTCGAGTGCAACCTGATGGGGATGGGTGGCCCATCGGTGATATCAGGATTCGCGTCGTCGGTGGCCCCGCCCTCGTCGAAGCTCGTCGGCCGCGGGCTTTTTGATGCTCGTGCGGGGGGGCGCGGGGCAGGCGGCTTCAGATTTCATGGGCCATGGCCGTTTTCCGTGGGTTTCGTTCGCGTGCTCGGCATCTTCGGCCGGGAGCGCACTTGTCTCTGCGCGCGAATCATGTCGCAGAGGTTTTGGGGGCGGCGCAATTGGCGGGGGGGGGGGCGCGGATGGGGGGTGCGGAAGATGTCAGCCCGGGTGTCCAGGTTCTCGGAGTTTCTACAGAGGGCCCCCCAGAATAAATGCGCGCCGGGGGCGGGGGGGGGGGAATTAGCTGCGCGTCCAGCGGGCGCCCCGGCCAATCCCCCGTGGGTCCTCAGCGTTCGTGGGGTTGCTGGCTCGAGGTCCAGTGGGCGGGAATGTCGTGCATGAGCGTGGGCAAGAAGCTCTTGGCGTCAGCGGGCCTCCTGCTGCTCGCCGCAGAATGGCCGGCAGCGGGGCCCTTTGGCGATGCGACGGCGGGCGCGGCCCACGCCTCTGCCGTCGCCGTGAACCCGCGGACTGTCGCGTGGGCGTTCGTGGGGGGGCTCCTGGAAGAGGCGCGACTTTTGCTGGTGGGCCCGCGGCGTGGGGCCACGCGGAAAAGCCCGATCATGCCGCCCCCCTTCGCTTCGCGGAACAGGATGGTCGTGGGTTGGCGCGCGCGCGATCGGGGGCGACGACGAGCAGCTCTGGGGTTTCGGGCCACGCCGCCCGCCCCCCCAGTCGACGAGCCGAAACCCTTCACATCAGTAATTTTGGGTCTCGGAGCCCACAGGGCGGTTTTTCATGTTTTCCAGTCGACGTTCCATGAAGCCCGATGTCATTCCGAGGCCGCGCGTCGAACGTTTTCGATGGCGCGTCGCGTTATGCGATGTCACGTGCGTTGGGGTCGTCAAAGGCTTGCGTGCTTGTTGCGGATCGGTTGATGTGGGCTGGGGTTTCTCAGGATTGTACATTTGCTTTGCGCTGGGGCGGTTTCGACCCCCATCCCTGGCTGATCCACCCCGCGGGTAACGTCGCAGGAAGAGTTCGATGATTTCGTTCGTAGTGCCAGCGATGCTGTCGCGGACATTGACCGCGCCACGGGGGGGGGTCGTCCAGAAATTTCCTAGCATATTGCAGTGTTGGTTCTTCGTTTTGAAGAGACACCGCCCCGCGTCATTCCTTCCGGCCCCCTCCCTCGTCCTCCCTCTTCGCGTATCTGCCCCTGCTCTCCGCGTGTCTCCGTCGTCATCGTCCATCGTCATCGTCGCCATCACCATCATCATCAACATCATCAGCATTCTCGTCGTCTCCATCATCAATACCACCGCCATCCTCATCAACATCATCAAAACACCCCCCTTGTTCCCCCGCGTCTCTGCTTCGCCACATCCCCCGCAAGTCTCGTGGCCTTGCGAGGTGCTCCACCGAAGGCCCCATCGGCAGGGTCCTTAGTGCGCCGCCCAGCCCATGTTGGCACGCCCCTCAGACGCTTCGTGTCCCCATGAGGAGCTCATCGGAGGTCCCGGCGGCAAGGTCCACATGCCGTCGCCCACGCCACATTGATGACACCCTCAAACATTTCGTGCCTCTATAGGCAGCTCCACCAAAAAAAGGTCCCAGCGGCAGGTTTCCCAGGCCGCCGCCCAGCATATTTCGGCATACGTTTCACACGCTTCGTGGCCCCACGGGGAGCTACACCGACGGCCCCACAGGCAGGGCCCACAGGCCGCCGCCCAGCCCATTCCGTCATACGCTCACAAGCTTCGTGGCCCCATTGGGGAGCACCCCCGATGGCCCAAGCGACGGGGTCCACATGCCGTCGCCCAGCCCATGTCGTCCACGAGTGGCGCCCAGCACGGCTCCAAGAGCGCCCCAACAGGCGCCGAGTAAGTTGCACCCTCATGCAAATAGTTGTTGTCACTTGTGGGGGTCCTCTTGGGGCCCTCTTGGAGCATTCTTGGGGCCCTCTTGGAGCGTTCTTGGGGCCTTCCCGGGGCCCCAGTGGGCCCTCGGAGGGCCCCAAGAACGTTCCCCGAGGGCCCCAAGAGGGACCCCCCAAAGTGGTACAAAGAATTCGCGCGAACGTGCAATCTGTTGTAGGCCTTTCGGGGCCCTCTGGGAGCTCTCTTGGGGCCCCCATTGGTGGCGCCTTGGGGCCTTGGGATGGCTCCAAGAGGCTTCGGGATTGCCCCAGACCGCCACAAGACAGCTCCGAGACGGCCGTCGAGCACCACGGGTGAAAGCAAGTGAGGCTAGGGAACAGGGCCTCTGGTAAGCCGCCACTGCGCCCCCTGGACTACCCAGACAGCGAGGGGACCTGAAACGCCCTGGGGCTCCAGGGGCCCCAGATTAGTGAAGTGAAGGTTTTTGCCATGCAAGCACCCCGAAATTCTTCACTTCACTAAACCGGACCCAGGACGAACTCGCTACGCTCCAGTCCCGCGGGAGATCCAAGACTCCCGCCGCCGCCCGGGGACGTTGCTGCATTGCGGTGCTCTGGTCACTGTTAATGGCTTCCGCGGGCTGCAGCGGCTCACTTCCATGACTACCCCGACTCACGAATCCAGTGGTTGGTCTGGCTCTATGGGTTGGTTTCGTTGTGTCGGTTGATTTTATGCTTGGTTGGCGGTCGGTGGATTTCGCGTTGTTCATTGGTGTCGTGAAGTGATTTGTCGTTTGGTTGGTCAGTGCCGTTTTGTTGATTCGTGCCGTTTTGTTGGTTGGTGTCGTTTCGTTGGTTGGTGTCGTTTTGTTGCTTGGTGTCGTTTTGTTGCTTGGTGTCCTTTTGTTGGCCGGTGTCGATTTGTTGGTTTGTTGGTTGGTGTCGGTTTGTTGGTTGGTGTCGTTTTGTTGCTTGGCGTCGTCCTGGCGGCGTGGCCGATAATCGGCGGCCTGCAATGGCGCCAGGATTTGTTTCGGGCCAGCCTTGATCGCCCTCATCATTCTCATATTCGTCAGCGTCAGCACTCGTCGCCCCCATCCGCGCACACATGCGGCCCTGGTACGGCTCTCACGCGGCCCTGCGAAGGCCTTCACTGTGCTCCCCAAAGCTTTCTGAGGGGCCCCCCAGAGGCCCCAAGAGGGCACTGGAAATTGTCGCTTCCAACTCCGCCAGGCGGAGGTCAACAAGGGTCTCACTGGTGCACTTCCAGGAATCGTCGTTCGATCCTCTTGGGGCCCTCCTGGGGCCTTCTGGAGCCGTCTTGGAAGCTCCGAGCGGCTCCATGAAGGCGCCGGGCGATATCGCTTCCAATTCCGCCAGGTGGAGTTAGACCAGGGGCTCACTGAGGCCCCTTTTTGCGCCCTCCTCTGCCTTTGAAAAAGCCCCGATGGGGTTCTTCAGTGCCGTCTTAGGGCCCCTAAGAGGCCTCCAGTAGGGTATTGAAGTTATCGCTTCCAACTCCGCCACGCGGAGTTGAACCCAGGGCGGCTCTCTATGGCCCTTTCGGGGCCTTCTTAGAGCTTTTCTGAGGCCCTAAGTGGGCCCTGGGAGGTGTCATTTTCACGGGCGTTGAAAGTGACACCGCGGAGGGCCCTCTTGGGCCCTTCTTGGGGCCTCTCTTGGGTCCCTCTGGGAGCCCTCTTGGTGCCGCCCTGGGGCCTTCTCGGGGCCTTCTTGGAGCCTTTCTGGTGCTCTTTAAGTGGGCCCTGGGAGGTGTCACTTTCACGGGCGCTGAAAGTGACACATCGAAGGGCCCGCTTTCCCTCGTAGCGCTGCCCGTGGCCGGGGCATTGTGCAGCGCATCCCTCGTCGAACGTATTTTGTCGGACGCGTGGTCGAATTCCGCCAGTTCGGTCGAGATGGTGGTCAAGCGGTTCGGTTGCAATGTAGCCATGCGGATCTGAGCTTACCATTTCTTGCCATTTTGGCGGGGATCGCAGGAGCGTTTGTGTTGTGATCAACTGTGCTCGATATATCCAGCGGCAGCGTTTCATCCCAATCTATTATTTTGAAAAAGTCAGCAGGGGCCAAATTGCTGATGTGAAGCAACATAGGTCTCGTACCCAGGCAACCTGGCGATGCTCGGGGCGCGGAGGTGCATTGACAGAAGGCAGGGGCAGCCCCCGGGGGTGCTCGGGAACGGGGGGGGGGTCGCGCGCGCCCGAGGCCCTCCCGTCGAGGCTATGCCGCGGCCGTCTTCTTGACCCCTCTCAATCAAGCTTTCTGCTGGCCCTCGCAGAGACCATGCGCGTCTTTTTCGCGACGTCGGCAGGCGAGGTTCTGGTCCTGTTGATGGGGGCTTTGTATCCACGGATGACAGCGGTTGCTGCGCAGACGTTGGATTTTTCACGAGTGCTAGGCGGTCAGTTGCGCTCCGCGATCAAGAGAGAAGGATGGTGGCAAGATGTTGTGGATATGTGCCTCGCGACATGCGCCCGCCGCAGGCGGCGGCGCGCGGGGGGGGGGCTTCGCGGTGCTGATTGTTAGTCGCCAGGTCCGCGGGTCACACGCGGTGTGCTCAGATGGCAATTGGGCGCCTTCGCATTTCAGAGCCCCACCCCAAGCTGCGGGCGCCTCTCGTCCGACGGCAATGATTTGGGGGGGGCATTGCAGTGGCGTGCGATTTCAATCGGCAGCAGTTCGCGCATGCCACAGGATAAGCAGCCGACAATGATGCGATCGAGGGGGCGATTTCGGCGTTTGTGGACACTGGCCACTCCGCAGCTGATGGCCGGGCGAAGCGCGGAGCTGCCTTCGATGCGCCCGAGGGCGATCGCGTCGACTGCGCGCGTGGTTGCATGAGAGGGCGCGCGATGTTATTGCAGTGCCTTGGATACTTTCAGGCGCGGCTTCATGACTCGAGCCCCGTAGGCTTGGATTACCTTGTCCTCGTGAAACAAGATGCGGGAGAGAGCCCGAGATGGACTTGAGTTGGGCGGGTTTTTTGTGCCGCGGAAAGTTGGCGACGATAGCTGTCGGCCGGTCAATTGACGCGCAGCGCCATGTGCAGACCCACGGGTCACCGGGGAGCGGGCGATCAATGGCGTCGATTTGTTGTTTCAGTTCCGAGATGGCGGCGCGCAGGCTACAGAGCCCGGTGCCACTCCAGACTTGGCTGATCAAACCATTCAGAAGCGCGGGCCAGAAACCGAAATCGCACATTGTCCCGCAGGGCCGAAAACCATGCGATCAACGATGCGAACGCGCGCGCCGGCGCATTCCACCAACCAGCTCTCATCATTTTCCTTTGGCTGACGTGCATTTGCATGGGGGGTGGCGGAATGCCAAAGCCGTCGCACCCATGTGCATGTTTCTCGGAGGCGCAGTGTCGTGCAGGCGTCTGTGCGCATCAAGCGCGTCATCATTTTTTCTTTGATGATTTTCCATGTGCCGGGGGCGGCTCGTGCGCGTGTGATAACGCGCGTGGCTGCGTGGGCCCCGTCTTGGCCCCAGTGCGCGGGCGCGTCTTTATCTTGGGGGCGCAGGGCCTGCGTTGATGCAGCTGCGCTTTGGAAACCCGCATGCCTTATCAAAGAAAGGGTGCGCAAATTTGGGCCCCTCAGCGGCAGCGGGCCCAGTGTGGTCGCCCAGCAGCCATTCGAGGCGCTCCGAAAGTGCTGCGCCATGTGCGAGGCGACCTCCGCCAAGATGAACAGCGCGGCCCATATTCCAATGGCGCGGTCAGCATAGAGCAAACAAGAATCCGGAACGCATCCCGAGCAGCAGTGGCCTCTCGAAAATTGTCGCCGGCGCAATGCGTGAGCGAGTCAATTCGAAAACGTCGAAATAATGCCCCACATTGTTCAGCTTTGCGTTTCAGGTCGTGTTCCGGGCGCGTGGGGAAACCCGTATTTTTCAACGTGGTGGCGGCCCATGGCAGAGAACAGCGCGCGCTTTATGCCGTGGTGGAGCGCGCGACCCATCGAGTGCAACTCCATTCTGGCGCTGGCGCCCCGAAGCGATGAACGACGGGCGCTGGCCACCCATGTTCTAGAAATCCGTTGCGAACGCGATCGCGGCATCTAGGTCGCCCAATCCGCTCGGAAATCCCTCGTTGAGGTCTGGCAGCGCGCAGCGAAATTCCGCGCTGGATCCGCGCTGCCCGCGCGAGGCCTGCCGGTCCTGGATGCGCGTCGGGTTCGCGCGGCCACCTGAGGCAAGGCCTCGCGCAGCTCGGATGGTCAATATTGATGGGCACAAATATTCCAAAAGTGTTCTGCGCATCCAGCGCGTGTTCAAGAAAGACTGGCAGACCGAATTTCGAGAGCGGTCGTCTCCGACTCCCCGGGCTGCCGCTCCCAGATGGCGAACGATAGCCTTCTGTGCCATGGCCCCCAGGGGCGGGTCCGCATGCGTGGTCCTGCTGTGGCCCCCGCGCGCGTTTTGTCAGCGATTCGTGTTTTGCTGCTGGGATTTCTACGCGGACATCGCCAGCAATGCATTTCTGGTGTACCCGGGTGGTGATGCGCCGCCCTGAAATGTTCCCGCTTCATTTCAATATTGGTGGCGTTTGCCTCGGGGCGACCAAAGCGATTGCAATCGGACTCGAATGGATCAACGAGCTCTGTCGAACAACTGGCAAACACTACGAAGGGTAAAATCTTGCCCCCTGACTAAGGGCAAAATCCAATCCCCTGATTTCGCTAGCAAGCCGTGACGTGGATCTGCTATGCCTGATTGGGGTGGTCCAAGATTATGTTGGGAATGTGCCTTCCAATGCCCCAGCCAGCGCGCGGCAGGACCATCCAACGTGCTGGCGCCCTTGCCTCTGGAGCCCGAATTCCAGCCTAATTATGTGGCAAATATTTGACCCCATGAATTGGTATATGAACGTGTTTTGTGAAGGTTGGCCCAACGCATGGGGCTGCATTTGGAGAAAGCCATACGTGGCTTCGGTGTGCACTTGCTCCACCGGCCGCCCCTGCGCGCGCAAAGTCCATCCCGCACGTAGCGGCAAGCATGCCGTGGGGGCGCGAGCTCGTCGTGCACGCCGTCGTCCAGAGAGCCCTTCGGAACGTATCTCCATGAGAGCCACGATGTAGTTCAGAATCAAAGGCAGCAGCGTGGAATGGGAACGCCTGGAGGCCGCGAGCCGGACATCCATCTCTACGCCCAAATCCTCCTACACGTTTTCCTTCTCTTCCTCCAAATCCTCCCCATCCTTCCCGTTCTCATTCTTCCCATTTTGTTGATGGTGTGCTGCCACCGCCTCCTGCGCTCCCCGCCTCCATTGTGTTTTCCTCCTCGTCGGCCTCTTCTTCCTCTTCCTCATGGGTCCTGGCCCTTCATCGCCCCATCCCGCCATAGGTCGTCTTCCACCGTTGGCACTTGCTCCTGCACCTCCTCAAGCACCCGCACCCGTGCATCCCCCTATATACCCATCGTCCTCCTCCTCGTCCTGGCCAGCCTGCCCGCCCTCTTCCTCCTCCTCCTTGTCCTCCTCCTCGTCCTCGTCTTCCTCCCCTCCTCCTCTTCCTCCTCCTCCTCCTCCTTCTCCAAGTCCCTGTGCTCCTGCACCACATCATCGTTCTCCTTTGCCTGCTCCTCCTCCTCCCCCTGCTCCTCTTTTTCGTTTTCATGGCCCCCGTCCTCCCCCCCATGGTTCTCTTTTTCCTCCTCCTCCGCCTCCTCCTTTTCCTCCTCGTCCTCCTCCGCCTCCTCCTAATCCTCCTTTTCGTCCTCGTCCTCCTCGACCTCCTCCTCCCCCTCCTCTCCTCCTCCTCCTGCTCCTCCTCCCCCTCCTACTGCTCAGCGTCCTCTTCGTCCTCTCCGTCCCTCTCGCGCAGCCCCAGGACGCCGCAGGGCGGGCGCTTCGGTCGCGCGGTGGGGGCGCCGAGCACGCGCTGGCGACGGGCGGTTTTAGTTTCGCGCGCTGGCGGCTGGGCTGAGACGTGTCGCCTGGTTTCGGTTGCGTCTGCGCGGCCCGTATGGAATGTGTCGCCCGGTTGCGGGCGGTTACGCGGGCGGGTTGAAATGTGTCGCCTGGTTGCGGTTGCGATTGCGCGTGCGGGTGGGTTGGAATGTGTCGCCTGATAGGGTCGCAGTTGCAGCTTCGCGGGCGGGTTGAATTATGTCATTTGGTTGCGGTTGCAACTGCGCCCGCGGGCGGGTTGCAATGTGTCGCCAGGTTGCGGTTGGTGTTGCGGCTTCGCGGGCGGGTTGCAATTGCGCGGCTGGGTTGTAATGTGTCGCTTGGTTGCGGTTGCGGTTGCGCGCGCAGGTGGGTTGACCTGTGTGGCCTGGTTGCGGTTGCGGTTGCGCGCTCGGGCGGGTTGAAATGCGTCGCCTGGTTGTTGTTGCGGTTGCGGTTGCGCGGGCGGGTTGAAATTTGTCGCCTGGTTGCGGTTACGGTTGCGCGCGCGGGCGGATTGGTGTCGCCTGGTTGCGCTTGCGGTTGCGGCTTCGCGGGCGTGGTTGAAGAGTGTGGAATGTGTGCCGCCTAGTTGCGGTTTTGGTTGCGGTAGCGCGCGCGGGTTAAAACGTGTCGCTTGGTTGCGGTTGCGGTTGCGATTGCGCGGCCTGGTTGGAATGAGTTTTTTGGTTGCGGTTGCGGTTGCAGTTGCGCGGGCGGGTTGAAATTGCGCGGTTGGGTTGAAATGCGTCGCTTGGTTGCGGTTGCAGTCGCGCGCGGGCGGGTTTAAATGTGTCGCCTTGTTGCGGTTGCGGTTGCGGTTGCGGTGGCGCGGCCTGGTTGAATTGTGTGGCCAGGTTGCGGTTGCGGTTGCGCGCGCGGGCGGGTTGCAATTGCGCGGCTGGGTTGTAATGTGTCGTCTGGTTGCGGTTGCGGTTGCGCGCGCGGGCGGGTTGAACTGTGTGGCTTGGTTGCGGTTGCGGTTGCGCGCGCGGGCGGGTTGAAATGCGTCGCCTGGTTGTTGTTGCGGTTGCGGTTGCGCGGGCTGGTTGTAATGTGTCGCTTGGTTGCGATTGCGGTTGCGGTTGCGCGCGCGGGCGGGTTGGAATATGTCGCCTGGTTACGGTTGCGGTTGCGGCTTCGCGGGCGGGTTGAAGTGTGTGGAGTGTGTCGCTCGGTTGCGGTTGCGGTTTCGGTTGCGCGGCCTGGTTGAATTGAGTCGCCCTGTTGCGGTTGCGGTTGCAATTGCGTGGCTGGGTTGTAATGTGTCGCTTGGTTGCGGTTGCGATTACGCGCGCGGGCGGGTTGAAACGTGTCGCTTGGTTGCGGTTGTGCGGTCCCGCGGGCGGTTTGAAATGCGTTGTCAGAATTGTTCTCCTGACGTTCAGTCAGTCAGTCAGTCAGTCAGTCAGTGAGTCAGTCACCGGCGGGCACGGAGTTTCATCCGGATCCGCTGGGAATCAGGATGCGCCTGAAAATCAGCTGCTTGAGCAAACCCGGTCGTAATGTCCAGGTTTCCGCAGGCCTCCAAAAGACATTGCAATATTTGCACCAGTTTGCAAGTCCGTCGCCCCGATACCAAGAATAACAAACATATGCTGTAGATCCGAAACCACGTTTTCGTTGAGTTGCCCGCCGCGTTGCACCATGCAGCAACATCCAATACACGGGGCCCATGAAGACCATCCAAAACTGCAGACATCTGGTGTTTCAACTCCATGGACAAATCTTTGCCTGTGCAAGGTCGTTCGTCCAGAACTGCTGATCGCCGAGATCGTAAGATACTCACTGCTTGATCGTCCCAATGTACCCATGATTGGTTTAGGTGGCATCGGTACACCTCCAGAAGATCCTCAGGAAAGCTCCGTCACACCACCAACCCACTATGAAGCGTATGATGTATAGCAATGAATTGGTATGATAACAACGCACTGCAATGGAAGCCTGACTGCTTGACAAATTCCTTCCGTACAGCTCACAAGTTGCAGTGGCAATGAAATGCCAAGTTATGAATACGCGGAAGACCTATGAGATGGAGTGAAATGTAGATGGCTTATTGCGTCACTCTCTGATGTTGTAGTCTTGGCAGCAACTGGAGTACAGCTGTTTTGAACGTTGCCTGCTGCGACCGCGACTCCGCGCTCTGGTGCCAAGAGGGGCCTTCCTCTAGCTGCAAACGGCCTGAGTCAAGATGCTAACTGAGACAGTGGTGCTCCCCGCACTCCCGTCCGCCTTCCCTCCCCTCCACTCCCATCCGCCCTGCCCCCCTCCTCCCTTCCCCCTCCGCCCTCCCTCCCCTCCCCTCCGCCCCTCCCTCCCCTCCCCCCCCTCGAGGGCCGGAGCGGAGGGTGGAGCGGGTGTGCCCCCGTTCGCTCCCCGGGCGTCCTGTCCGGGCACGTCTCCAGCGCGGTCCCGCTCACCCCCAAACGGGGGGTCCTGGGGCTTGCGTGGCCAAGGAGGATCCGCCCCGCGCCGCAGGTGCGTCGGCGACTCGGCGACCCGGCGCGATCCCGGAGTCCGATGTTCTCCGTCTGGGCGTCGCTCGGGCGGGGCCAGGGCCAGGATACAATCAGACCAGGGTATATCGGGAGCGGCCAAGAGGGGGTGATGACTACTAGGGGGGGGGGTGATTGATATCGTGCTGGGTCCACGAGATCTCCCCAGATTTCATGGCGCCTTCTTATTTCAATATATTCCTACCCGCCCCCCTGGGCCACGCATATGCCGCCGGCCATTGTTTGCGAACCCCCTCTTGGACGCCAGCCTCTTTGACGCCCCCGAGTGCAAGATCGAGGACGGTTCGGGGAGGGTTCTTCATGCTTGCTGGATGCTCTTGTGCATCCTGGATGAGGGTATTTTCGAAGGTGTTTCGGTTTGGCCGGCGAAGGGTCTCACGTTCTCGAAAGATGTGTTTCTGTCCTAGGTTCGGCCAGATCTCGTTCCAGAGCGTACCGAAACGCCGTCTAGCGTTTCAGAGCGCTCCGGAACGGCTCTGGCGCCCGATACATCCTTCAGAGCCGCCAGATTTCAGAGATCCTGGCGACCGATCCCAGTCAGATCTTGTCCTGGTCCTGGCTTCGTCCTACGTCGCCGATGCATCGGCGAGGCGGCGCGGTCCTCCGACCCCACCCGCTCGGGCCCCACTTGGGGGATGCCTCCAGGTCCTGTTCCTCGCGAGCCTGCTCCTGTTCCTGCTCCAGCACGGGGGCTTCCAGAGGGGGTCGGCGGATGTGCCCCCGCGGTCGCAGGAGCAGGTCGGTGCCCTGGAGCCCCGAGCCCTGCGCGCGACCTCCCACCTGCTCGTCCTCCGAAGAGGGGGAGGAGGAGGAAGAGGAGGAACGAGGAGGAGGATGAGAGATAGGAAGGAGGACTATGAAGAGGAGGAGGAGGAAGAGGAGGA
Organism: Prorocentrum cordatum; assembly: GCA_963575745.1. NCBI lineage: Eukaryota > Dinophyceae > Prorocentrales > Prorocentraceae > Prorocentrum > Prorocentrum cordatum. Next base: position 307,560 of record CAUYUJ010015270.1, read on the forward strand.
GGAGGAGGAGGAGGAGGAGGAGGAGGAGGAGGAGGAGGAGGAGGAGGAGGAGCAGGAGCAGGATCAGGAGGAGGAGGAGGAGATGTACATGTGTTCGCTCGCACTGGAAGGTGAGGGGGCTTTTTGTGCGGTCGATGTTTCCCGTTGCCATAAGGTACGCTCAAGCTCTGTTTCTCTCTTGGTTGGCCCCTTCTGGCGTTGGTGATCTCGTGCTTGCCGTCATGGCGCGCGGGCCCCGAAGCGGCGGGGCGAGGGGCGAAACGGCAGGGCAGCGGGCGGGCCCATTCGGATTCCCGTGGCTCACCGAGCGCGCTTGACTACTCGCAAAGTGTCGATTCGCAAACGTCTGACACAATAACATCTAGCAACAAACAAACAAACAAAAAACATGTTCGCCTCGATGTAGTGGGTCGATACAAGGAGAAGCCTCGGGGTACTTCCTTCAAGACACTCGGTTCCATAATAAATGCAGCAGGCACCTGACATCACCGTCAAGAGGCACGGCTGTAGTTCGGCCATCGAGAAGCAGCGCTCGCCGATTGACCGAGAATATCGCGGCAGAAGAAATTGAACCTCATGTTCAAAGTAGCAGTATCAATTTATTATTTGTGCATGGGCGCACGGATTGCCTACGTGCGTGAGTTGTCCTCCCTGACAGCACCTTTTACGACGGCGGCGAAACCTGCCTTGCGGGCTTCTCGGCACCGGGATGACACCGGGGAGGCGCACCACCGGACCTGCAACAGCCTTCTCCGGGAAACGATTGCCAAAGCTGGGTTGGCCGACGTCGACGTCTTAGTTGTTGAGCAGGATTTACGACTACACGGGCCACCTTGTCCAGGCCATTCGCCGGGACCCAAAGCATTTGGTTGGCGCAATTATCCGGCACAGGGACTCCGAGTGGAAACGCAACGTTACGGATACCATCGGTCACCAGGGCCACCAAGGTCGGTTTGCCCCATGGTGTTGGGAAACGCAATGCGATTCTTTGCCGCGCAAAATTTGTCTTTGATATACCGCGTTGGACCGAGAAACTCGCGGAGCCCAACGGTTCTTTTGGGTTGCGCGCACGACGGGGCGCAGCCTGCTGCGCGCCATTGTTTGAAATGTTTGAAATGCACATAACTTACGATTTTTAAAATTATCACTGTGGTCGAAAAGTGAACATTTGTTCTCCAGAGCTGAGCCGTTAGTGAAGCAGCGGTAGGGGCTTGTGCTCACACAGGCTGCCGTAGTAGTAGTAGTAGTAGAAGTAGTGGTAGTGGTAGTGATAGTAGTAGTGGTAGTAATAGCAGTAGTTCTATTATTATTATTATTATTAGTAGTAGTAGTAGTGGTGGTAGTAGTAGTAGTAGTAGTAGTAGTAGTAATCGTAGTAGTAGTCGTCGTAGTAGCAGTAGCAGTAGTAGTAGTAGTAGTAGTAGTAGTAGTAGCAGCAGTAGTTGTGGTAGTAGTGGTAAGAGGGGTAATCGCAGTAGTAGCGATAGTGATAGTAGTAGCAGTAGTTGTAGTAAACAGTAGTAGTAGATCGTAGTAGTCGTATTTGTAGTCGTAGTTGTAGTTGTAGTTGGAGTAGTAGTCGCAGTCGTAGTTGTAGTACTAGTATTAGTACGTAGTAGGTCGTAGTAGTAGCGGGGCGCAGCTCGCCGCGGCGGCGCGTCCGAGCGGGGGGCCGCGGAGCCCGCGGGGCGTTGCCATTGGAAGGACTTCTGAAGGAGATGCGGCGAGTGTCTCGCCAGCAGAAGAAGTGCTCGAAATGGGCGAGTCCTGGGGCCTTCGGACGGTTGGGAGTGAAATTGCCGCGGCGAGTCAGAGGCAGGGTCGCGTTCATAACGCCACAGTGAAGTTGACATTCCGTTTATTGAAAAAAGAATCGGCCGCTGCGACTGGGAACGCGGTGGATTTAGAAATTGTCGCTTGTGGGTGGGGGGGGGAAATGGCGCGCCCCCTACGGCCAGGCGTCGGTCGAGCGATCTCTTGCGCGGTTCGCATCCGCGTCGCAGTTCGGACGAGCGGGTTGCTTTCTGATTCGGTGGGGGATGTTCTATGCTTGTATTCGGCGGGAATCGCGCGCGCCCTTTCTTTGTTTGGGAATGTGCCGGCTTGGCCGAGCGGCGAGAGCATGCAATGCAGTGCTTGGCCATCTCGCAGAAGTTGCCTTCGTCCCCATCCTTGTCCTCATCCCCGTCGCCGTCGTCGTCGTTCTCTTTTTTCGCCGTCGTCGTCATCCCCGTTGTCGTCGACGTCGCCGTCGTCGTCGCCATCGTCGTTGTCGACGTCGCCGTCGCCGTCGTCGCCGCGTCCTGGTTTGTCTACCCCACCAAGAAATGTTCTAAGAGCTTGTTGTGATCTGCACGAAATGTTATCATATCAGAACATGTCTGGATGAGACCTTCCGGTTGTATTCAGCGGCGTTATGTTTTACTGTTGTTTGAGAAGTCTTTGTTCTTAGAACAGGTCGTGGTGATTCTATAAGACTGCCTGGCCGGTCGGTCCCTGCTCAATTGACCCCCCTGCCCCTGCCCCCCCTTTTCTTTTTCCACATATGCCTGTGCCCCTTCCCCTGCCGCGTTCCCCTGCCCCTGCTTCCCCTCGCCCCTGCCCCTGCCCCTGCGCATCCCCTCCCCCGCCCCGCTGCCCCCCCCCTCAATTTCCCAAACGTGCTTCATGTGGATGCGATTCTCCTCCATCCCCTGACTATGTAGTGGACGTATCCCGTCCTCTCCATGTATTTGGTGCCTCGCAGTATTTCAAGAGAGCTTTTTCTATGGGAGCGTTTGCCAATGCTTCAGAATGGTGCTGCCGCTGCAGCGGTGACCTCATCTTAGGATCGGCGCTTTGCCCGCCCCAGCGCGTGCCACATATCTAAGTCCGAGTCCTTCCTCGTCCTTGTCTCCCTCGTACTTTCCCCTTCTTCGCCTGCCCCTGGTCCCCCTGCTCCCCCGCGGTCCTCCTGCTCCTGCTCTCTGCTCTTGCTGCTGCTTTTCCTCCTTGTCCTCCTCCTGTTCCTCCTGGCCATCCTCCTGCTCATCTGCCACCGCATCCTCCTCCTGTCCCTCCTCCTCCCCATCCTCAGGTGTGCACAGCTCCTTTTTTCTCTGACTGCGCATAACGCGATTGGGTTATGTTTGGCGGTTCCAGGTCCACTGTGACACCCGCCGATGGATACATGCATACATGTACGTACATGCGTACTTACGCAACATGTTTGTGTATACATATATGTCTGTATACATACGTATGTGTGTGTATATACGCACACGTCGACAAACCAGCGCCGTGGCAAGATGTGGGTGGGAGGGGCAGGATGTTAGATGTGGCGCGAGCGCACCTAGCTTTTCCTTCCCCCCTTCTTCGTCCCCCCCTCCGATGGCCCGCCTCCGCGCTCGCCTGCCGCGCCTCGCTTTCCGCCTGGAGGTCCTGTTCGACTTCTCCAAGGTCGCGCTCGGGGCGGTGTGGGCCGGCGTTATGACGTCTGCATGCTGCGCCTCCATGCTGGGCTCCATAGAGCCAGAGGGGAACGAGTGCGGGTGGCCTGGGCCCTCTTCTCGGCGGCGAGTGAGGGGGGGAACTTGAAAACGAGAAGGCATTCTCAGAAGGTGGCGGGGCCTCTCAGAAGGCCTCGGGCCTTCTGAGAGGTTTTCTGTGTCTTCGGGGAGGGCTTGGAAACCTTCTCAGAAGGCCGGGGGACTCTCGAGCCTTCTGAGAAGGCCCGCCCCTTCTCACTCCCCCCCCCCCGGCTCGCCGCCGATCTTCGTCCTCCTCGTCGCCCCCCTCGTGCTCCTCCTCCTCCTCCTCCTCCTCGTCCTCCTCGTGTTTTTTTCCGTCGCTTTTGTCCTCGTCACTCGTCTTCCTCGATCTCGTGCTCCTCGTCGTCCTTCTCGTGCTCGTCGTGTTCGTCTCTCGTCTTCTTACTTGTCTTCATCATCCTCGTCGTCGCCGTTTTCCTTTTCCTCGTCCTGCTTGACTCCGTGCTCTTCGTCGATTTTTTTTCATTTGCCTGCCCAATTTGTCCGAGACAGGAGCTGTTGCGAACCTTTTGAACGCTTTCCCCCAGCATCTGTGTGAGGGCCATCTCCTGCCTCCTGGCCTTCCCCCTGCTCCTCGCTTATCCTCCCGCCCCCCCCTGGGGAGGTGCCGAGAAGAAGACCGCAGGGCAATGGGCTCCTCCTCACCTTCCTGTCGTTTGTCGCCCTTCTCCCCGTCCTTCTTCTCTTCCCACCTCGGCGCGCGCTGGTTAGCCCCCCCCGTTAGGCCCACCCGAAATTGCCGTCGATTCCCACTGTTCGCCTTCCTCGTTCCTCTCCAGGTCCCGCTCATGGCCCAAACGTGGATCGATTAGACGCATGGGCAGGCACCATAATCTGGAGGCGCTGGCTCACCCCCTGAGAACTTCATGCCTTGGGGTGCTCGGGACCGCCCCCTCTTTGTCCCTCTTTCTCACTCTCTCTCTCTCTGTCCCTCTTTTTCCCAAGCCTCCTTGGTTGGGTAGTCGTTTTGAATAGAGCACTGCGGTCTCCAGTCCTTCTCCTCTTCCTCCTCCTCCTCCCGCCTCCCGTCTCCCGCTCCCCTCTTGTCTCCTCTTGCTTTGTGCGAAACTGGCCATCCCTGGGGGCTGCGATCTGCGACATCGTCGCCACTTTCGAGGGCTGCTGGTGGGTCCTGCGGAGTGAGGCACCGCGGGGATCTGAGCGAGACCTCGCCGTCCCTGGGGGGCTGCGATCTGCGACATTGTCGCCACTTTCGAGGGCTGCTGGTGGTTCCTGCGGAGTGAGGCACCTCGGGGATCTGAGCGGGACCTCGCCGTCCCTGGGGGGCTGTGATCTGCGACACTGTCGCCACTTTCGAGGGCTGCTGGTGGGTCCTGCGGAGTGAGGCACCGCGGGGATCTGAGCGGGACCTTGCCGTCCCTGGGGGGCTGCGATCTGCGACATTGTCGCCACTTTCGAGGACTGCTGGTGGGTCCTGCGGAGTGCGGCACCGTGGGGATCTGAGCGGGACCTCGCCGTCCCTGGGGGGCTACGATCTGCGACACCGTCGCCACTTTCGAGGGCTGCTACCGCGGGGATCTGAGCCGGACCTCGCCGTCCCTGGGGGGTTGCGATCTGCGACATTGTCGCCATTTTCGAGGGCTGCTGGTGGGTCCTGCGGAGTGCGGCACCGCGGGGATCTGAGCGGGACCTCGCCGTCGCTAGGGGGGCTGCGATCTGCGACACTGTCGCCACTTTCGAGGGCTGCTGGTGGGTCCTGCGGAGTGCGGCACCGCGGGGATCTGAGCGGGACCTCTCCGTCCCTATGGGGGCTCTGGAGAGCTGCTGTGGGATACGTTAGGCGCAACGGGCGCATGGCACAGCCAACGGGGGTGATTTGTGAAACAGACCGTCTGCCAGGCGATGGCCATAACGTTGCGCCTTCGCGTATCCCGCGGGGGCTCTCAAGAGCTGCTGTGGGATTCGTTGTGTGCAACGGGCGCATGGCACAGCCAACGGGGGTGACTTGTTATTACGTAGCCCTTAGATCTTGATCGGGGGCCTGCGAGCCTTCCGATTGCTGCTCGGAAATCACATGCGTCCATGTTTCGTCATCGCCCCCGTTGTAGCAATCCTGATGTACTTATGCCCCGCATTGCGCAAGGGTTGGGTACGTCGCCAGGGTATTTGTCCTTTCTCTTTATCTATCTATATATGCATACACGTAAGTATATACACACATTCTATGAATAATTAGCTCCCCCCCCGGCCTGACCAATTCCAGCCGCGGATGCTGACCAATTCCAGGAAGAAGATACCCTTGAGCCTTGGCCGGATTGGATCCGTCGTGCAACGCAACACGCCGAACATAGTATTTCAAATTTGGGGGTCGCATATTGGATTACCACAATCAAAAAGCGTAAATGGAAATGGTTGCAAGAAATGTGTACTAACAGTACGAAAGAATGGGCACAGCGAGTGTTACAATGGGAGCCACAAAATGATGCACACATACATACACAACGCCGTGTTGGACGGCAAAAGACCAGGTGGTGGGACGACATACTATCCTGCATAAACGGTGTGTCGAAGACGCGCCACCACATGTTGCAGGGTTACTACGACTAGCGGGGACGGACACATGGGACAATTTGGAGTCTGGGTACACACAACAGTGAGTGTCCATGGTTACGCGGCTAATATTCTAGTGCCGTCATCGCCGTCTACCTCCTCCTCCCCCTCTTTGTCCTCCTTCCAGACAATGTGATGTATCGAATCTTGTTGTTGTCGCATTGTTTCACCAATAGCGGCGCCCCGGCGCCACCCTGCAGTGTCCCCGCGGCACCTTGACTGCAGGCCGCTTGTCCGCTTGTCCGCTTGTCCGGCCTGGGCCGGCCGACCCCGCAACCATCGGCGGAAGCCCGCTGATACCCCCTCTTCAGAGGCGGCCAGGAGAGGCCAAGAGGGTACCAAGACGAGCCAAGAGGGTTCCAAGAGGCCCCCAAGACGGCGCAAGAAGGTCCCGAGCTGCCCAATACGGCCCAGGACGACTTCCAGAGCACTCCCAAGAGGGACCCAAGACGCCCAAATCATGAACTTTCGATGGGGAAAAACGTATACTTCTAGCATGTACGACTTTTCAGCTTTCGCGGCTTTCAAGACGGTTCAAGACGCTCCCAACACTTCCCCAAGACAGCCCAAGACGTTCCCAAGAGGTCCCCGAACCAGCCCAAGAGTGCGCCAAGACGGCCCAATGGCCGCCAAAGACGGCCAAGCTGGCCTCAAGACGGCGCCCAAGACGGTCTAAGAAGGCCCCGAGTCTCCCAAGACGGCCCAAGACGGCCCAAGATGGCCACAAGACGGTTCAAGAAGGCTCCGGGGCGTCCCAAGAGGCCTCCAAGAGTATTCCCAGGAGGGCCCCAAGAAGCCACAATCGTTGAATTCCTACGGGAAAACGTGCATTTTTATCATGTGCGACTTTTCGGCCTTCACGGCTTTGAAGACGGCCCAAGAGGCTCCCAAGACTTGCCCAAGAGAGTCTAAGACACTCCCAAGAGGCCCTCAAGACAGCCCAAGAGGGGGCCACGACGGCCCAAAGGCTGTCCAAGGCGGCCCAAGTTCGTCCCAAAACGGGCCCCAAGAAGATCCAAGAAGGCCCCGAGTCGCCCAAGGCTGCCCAAGATGGCCACAATCATGTCCAAGAAGGCCCCGAGACTTTCCAAGAGGCCTCCAAGAGCACTCCCAAGAGGATCCCAAGTGACCGAAATCGTTACATTCCTGTAGGCGAAACGAACATTTGAAGCATCTCCGATTTGGGGGCCTTCACGACTTTGAAGACTGTCCAAGAGGCCCCCAAGCCTTCCCCAAGCGAACCGAAGACGCTCCCAAGAGACCCTCAAGATAGCCCAAGAGGGCGCCAAGACGGCCCAAGGGTCGACTAGGACGGCTCCAGGAGGGGTCCAAGAGGGGAACTCCGACTCGAAAGTTGCAGCCTTCCGCCCAAAGAACCTCCCAGGAGGCCCCCAAAGTCCCCAAGAGGCCCCAAGAGGTCCCCAAGAGACCGCCAAGAGGCCCAAAAGAGGCCCCAAGATGGCTCAAAACGAATAGGACGGCCTCCAAGAGGTCTCCCAAAGGGGTCCGAAAGGTCTTCCTGCGGATCGAGGCCCGAGCGAGACCAGGACTGCACCGTGGCTCATCTGCGACTAGAACCTAAGCGCGCGCGTAGTTCGCGTGTTTCTAGTGTGTATGTGTATATATATACATATATATATATATATATATATGTGTGTGTGTATGCGTGTATATATAGATATATACATATATATATATATGTTTGTGTGTGTGTGTTTGTATCCCGGGGGGTCGGGCCCAGGGCCCGAAAATAGCTACCCGGGCCGACCCTCGATGGGAGGACCGGAGCTCCGGACAGCTTCCAAGACCCCGTTTGACGGTCCTGGCCGAACGGGCGGAATGGGCCCCAAGAGGGCGCAAGGAGGCCCAAGAGGGCACCAGAGCCGTCGAACGACGCATTCCAAACGCCCGTAATGGCCTCCAGACAGCCCAAGAAGCTTTGGATACCCTCCCAGAGAGCCCAAGACCGTTCCCCAAAGGGCTCCAACAGGCAACGAACATGTATTTTCCATAGGTTTCCAATGTTTTTGTTTTTGTTTCGCTTGTTCGAGTGTCCGACGCTCCAAGACGGTCCGAGAGGCCCCCAAGACCGCCCCAAGACGGCCCAAGAGGCCCCCAAGACCGCCCCGCGCCGGCTCAAGATGGCCCCAAGACGGCCGAAGAGGCGTCCAAAATCAAGGTAGCGCAAGGCAGGGACGTTCAACACGAAACGGTGCCGACAGGACCAGCGCAGAAACGCAACGAGGCAGCATGCTCTCAAGACTCATAAAGGTCAAAATCGAGCGAACGGTGCAGCAACGTAGCGCAATGCAGTGGGATGCAATTCGGAGTGGGAGAGCGTGGCGGGGGGCAGCTCCCCGAGGACGGGGGGGCAGCCCCCCAGATGTGATCAACCGGCATTTGGCAGCCTGGGCGCAGCCCAGGGAGGGAGAAATCCTTCTCCTCCTCCTCCGCCTCATCCTCCTCGTCAATTCCCCAGTGGGGTTTGACGGTTCTTTTCAGGCACATCTGCAGAAACCGATGCACACTCAGAACTACCAGGGCAAGCCAAGAGATGATCAGACGAGTACGGAGAAATCGTGGAAGCTCCTGCGCGAATCGAGTCACAACAGAAGTCGTCAAACCCCAGCCTTTTGCAGTAGGACATGCCAAGCTTGGGGAACCCGACACGTCGGGCATTGTGATCTCTTTTGGGAGTGGGGCATCCATCCCTCGTTACACCCTCCGTCATTTCTCCCTGCTTTTTCTGTCTACCTCTTTCCCCTTCTCTCTTCCTCGGGATCGTCCTGGTTATTATGTTAGCATGCTCCTCTTTCGCTCAGGTGGTATGCCGTGGAGATCATGCTGGACACGTCCCTCGGGATGTATGCCTCGCTTTGGATCCTGCGCACCGCCGTGTGGTCGATGAAGAAAATCATTGGCGAGCGGAAGGCCGCCTAGAGGAGGAGGGCATCTGTGGAGGCAGTGGATGTGAGGGGGGCGGAGGCTGAAAACTACATCATAGTTTATGATGGAGGAAGAATGAGGCAACCACCGTGGAGTGATATTGTCTTAAACATTGAACGTGCATATCAGAATGTTCGTAGCGGTGGTGTTTGAGTCTATGATTGTGATGTTGATGCTGCTGCTGATGGTGCTGATGAGATGATGATGGTGGTGGTGATGGTGATGAGGATGAGGATGAGGATGATGAGGAGGAGGACGAGGATGAGGAAGGGTAGCACGAAGCAGTACGCATGAGGTAGCAGGGAGGAGGGATGCAAAGGAGGAGAGGGATTTCCAGGGAATATGGGATGCACCAGCGGACGGAGGTGGAGAAGAGGATGAGGATACAGGTCGGAGCAGGACCAGGACCGTTGGTACGTGGGAGGATGACGTGGCAGAAGAGGTGAATGCGGATGCGGCGTCGAGTATTGAGAAGGAAGAGGAGGATACGTAGAGGGACCAGGTTAAACTCAGGTTGCATCAGCGGTGTTGGAATCCCCCCTCCCGTCCTAGTGAGACTCCTTCTAAAGAGTTTCTGCACGCATCCCTGGCCACTGTGGGAAGCGCCCCCTGGACCCTTTGAAACACGATCGCGCCATGGTCTTATCATTCAGGCGAGGGCTTTTCCCAGAACAGAGCTTGCGCTCAGGGTTTCGTACTTGAGTTCCGAGGAACTGGACCTGGTTGTCGGGCTGGCGGGCATGTAGCCGCCCGTCGCCGCCTCGTCGCCGCCTCGTCGCCGCCCGTCGCCTGGGCCTCGTTGTCGGTCTGGCCGCCCCGTCGCCGCCCGTCACCACCTCGTCGCCGCCTCGTCGCCGCCCGTCGCCGTCCGTCGCCGCTGCCCCGTTCCACCCCCCCATTGCAGTGCAATCGCATGACGCTGCAATCGCATTGCGTTGCGTTGCAATCGCATTGCGTTGCTTGGCATTGCTTTGCATTGTGCCACAAAGTTTGCGGCACAGATATTGCAGCACACAGCTTGCACCACACAGTTTGCAACACTTAGATTGCACCACATTTATAGTCCAGCATAGTTTGTACTGCATACATTTCACCACTTAGCAGCACTTAGCAGACACCACACACATTGCACAACATATGTTGCACCACAGGGTTTTCTATTCAAATATTGGTTTGATATGTTTCCCACCCGGACTTAGCGGCACATCATCTCGTATCGTTGGTTTGTAAATAATTCTGGACCCTAGCGACCCCCTCACCTTTTGCAAAACATGCTATGCGCCCGCATTCGTTTATAACAATTTTCAGCTTGCACGAATCCCACGCGCAACGCGTGACGAAGTGCGCGTCGACGCGCTCGCATGAGGAAATCCTTTTGAAATCGGTTTTAGGTCCTGAACGGACTTCAAAATATAATGTTCCGAACACATGAGGAGGAACGAATGGTGTCGCCTCACGACTTTTCAAGAATGCATGCTCCTGTGCACTTGCGGACTCTCAAGAACACCATACTGTGTCTACAACATGCTCGACACATGGTGCCAATCTTGCTTCTCGCGCGCGCATGTCCAAATCATTTGGGCTCCCTTGCGTGTGTGCTGTCGCGAGAATATTGTGCACACGTGGGACGAAGAGCGCTCGCGCGCGTCGTCGCGCAAGCATGCTGGAATCCTTCGACATCCTGAGGTTTTGCATTGCTGTTCGACATCGGGTGTCCTGAAACATGTGGAACAGCAGCGCTTTCGCAACATGAAGTTTCCAAACGACATACCCCCCCCGCCATTTTACATGTGTATGGGTTCACACCGAGCCAGCGCAGGTCGAAATCTTTCGAGCGCCCCTCGCGCGCGTGTTTGGGGGGTGGGTGGGCGATTGTTGTCAACTAGTACCGCGCGGGCCCCTCGCGCGCGTCGGCCCCGCGCGCGCGTGTCGAAAGCTTTCCAAAACCTTAACCGCCGACGCGGGGGCACCGTCATCGTCGTCGGCGTGGTCAGCAGCGGCGCCGTCGTTGCCCTTGCCGTCGTCATTGTCACTGTCGTCACCAGCATCGCTAGTATCATCATCGTGTCTGCCGCTGTCGACGTCGCCATCCCGCCGCGCCCGCCCGAGTCGCCGACTCGCACTCGCGCGCCCGCGCGTCAGCGCGGCCTGCGAGGCGCGCGGGGGAGTCCGCGGCGGACAGCGCTGCCGCGGCCGCATCCTTTGCGCCGTACTAGTTGGCCATTCTGCGGGCGGGTGGGCGGCGGTTGCAGGGGCAGTGGGGTCGGGAACTCATTGAACAGCGCAGATTCTGTTAAAAGAGGATTAGGGTCTACTTCCCCCCTCTCCCAGGGCTAAACGGTCCGCCGCTTTGCATTGCAATTTGCCCATGGCTCTTTCCCATTGCCCATTTGAAACGAGTTCGCAGACTACCAAGGCAGTCCCTTAGCGCCTCCCCCTCATCCTCCGCGGAAAAGTACGCGCGCCTTCGCATGTGCAAAATGATCTGTCTTCAAGGACCAATTGTAACGACGCGGGGCGAAATGCGCGCGTGTCGTCGCGCGCGCATGCCGGAGTCCAGCGATAAGTGGAGGTTCCCCGCGGGTTTCAGTATCGAGCGTCCCGAACACATGTGAAACGCCATTTGTTTCGCGACATGTCTTCGCACGAAAACCAGCACTCGCGGCTTCGCGACTTCTTCAGAAAACCACTCGTGCCTCTCGGCGCACGCGTCAATATGGCGCGCGCGTGCTGTCGCGAGAATCCCGTGCAAACGTGGGCGACGCGCGCGCGTCGTCGCGCGCGCGGCGGATTCCGTCGAGAACCTCAGGTTCCATTTGGATTTCACAAGCGGGTGCCCCGAACGCATGTACAAGCCCATGGTTTTGCAGCGTCGGTTTTCAACGAGGTCTGCGCGCTCGCTGTTGCGAATCCTGAGAACATCGGAGGTTCCTCAACCTCTTCTCGGAAACTTGGACCGATCGGTCCTCTCGCGCCGCGCGTCGAAATCATTCGAGCGCCCTTGCGCGCGCGCTGTGGTGTTGGCGGTGATGGCGGGGGCGGGGGGGGGGGGCGATCCTTGTCGAATAATGCCGCGCGGGCCGTTCGCGCGCGTCGGCCGCGCGCGCGTCGAACTCGCTCCAAAACCTTCGTTGCCGACGCGAGGGCGCCGTCGTTGTCGCCGGCGTGGCCAGCGCTGGCGCCGCCATTGGCCTCGCCGTCGCCATCGTCATCGCCGCCGTCGCAAGCGCGCCGACCGCGGTCGACGTTGCCGCGGCGCCGCGCCCGCTCAGGCCACCGGCTTGCGCTGGAGTGCCCGCTGGGAAGCGCCCTGCGGTTGGCGCCGCCGCAGCCGCGTCGGTCGCGTCAGACTAGCGGGCCGCCGCGCGCGCGATCGCGCGCGGGGCAGCGCGGCCGCGGAGACGCGCCAGCCAACGCCGTGCTTTCATCGCAATCGCCGCCGCGTGGCTTCGCCATCCAGGTCGCCGGCGGGCGGGCGGGCGGAGCGATTGCGCGGGCGGCGGGGCTGACCGCCCCGAGTTTGTCAGAAGTAATCCCATCGTGTGCATTGCGCTGCGTCGCCTGCGCCGCATGTATTCTCCTTTTCGAAGCGGGCAGTAGGATTTGCCCCCCCCCCCCCCCCCCCCCCCCCCCCTATGCCCCGACTTACGGGCCGCGTCTTCGCGCTGCCATGTGCGTATAGTGCTGCCCCATCACCCATCCTAAAGATGAGTTCGCGCCGTGCTGGGCCGCCCCTGATCGCCCCCCCCTCTCCACCCCGCGCGTGAGATCTTTCGCGCGCTCTCGTTTATCAGAAACCGGCAGTCTTCAGCAATCGCGCGCGATGGAGGGGGCGATGTGCGCGAACGCGTCGTCGCGCGCCCATGCGGGATTCATGGGACATGTTGAAGTTTCGTAAGGATTGCGCAGTCGAGCGCCCCGGAAGCACATCAACACTTATGGTTTTGCGACGCGAGTTTTAGTGTCGCGCCGCGCTGTCGAGCTTGCGAATTCTTGGGGAAGGCATTCATTCAACAAGTTCAACGCATCTTACCAAGCGCCCCCCGCGCGCCCGCGTCGAAATCACGCGGGCGCCGCCGCGCGCGCCGCCGCGGTGATCAGTTGCAACAAACGCGGCGAAGCATGCGAGCGTGCGTCGTCGCGTGCGCGCGACGAAATCGTTAAACCACAAAAACGCAGTAGTTTTTGTCATGGCCAAACGATTGTTATCTGCGAGTACCCCGAATTCATGTAGGCGCACATCGTATTGCAGCATCAGTTTGAACGCAGAAATTTGCGCTCGCGCTTTCGCGAATGTTCGCGGGGGCTATGCGCCTTTCAACGCGTTCATCACGTTCGACCAGAGTCGACCAATGGGTGTCTCTCGCCGCACGCCGAGATCATTCGAACGTCTTTGCGCGCGCGCTGGGGCGGGCGGGCGGCGCGGAGGGGGGTGGCGCGCGGGGGGCTGGGGGGCGCGATCCGCGCCGAATTCTACCGCGCGGGCCCTTCGCGCGCGTCGAACGCCTTCCAGGACCTCAATTGCCGACGCGGGGGCGCCGTCATAGTCATCGGCGTCAAGCGCGTCGGCGCCGCCATTGGCCATGATGCCGTCGTCGTCATTGCCGCCGCCATCGTCGCCGCGGCCATCGTCGCCGCTACCATCATTGCGCCCGCCGCTCGCCATCGTGCAGCGCCGGCCCAGGTCGCCGACTCGCACTGACGTGCCTGCTCGGAAGCGCCCAGTGGTCTGCGCCATCGCGGCCGCGTCGGTCGCGCCAGTCTAGCTGGCCGCTGCGCGCGCGAGCATGCGCGGGCCAGCGCTGCCGCGGGAATGCACCGGCCAGCGCCGAGCACTCATCGCAATCGCCGCCAGGTGGGTTCAGCAGGCTAGGTTGCGGGTGGGCGGGCGGGGCGATTGCGCGAATAGTCGAGTTGACAGGTCCATGTTCTTCAAAATGAGCTCCCCCTTCTACAGTGGCATTCGGATTTGTGCCCCCCCCCCACCCCTCCCCCCAAGCCTTGCAATGCCCCTCCCACCCCACCCCTCCCCTCCATCTCCCCCCACCCCTCCCCGTCATTTTGGCCATTGCAATTTGAGCGTGATTCCGCCCCGTCGCCCATCTTAAATGCGAATTCGCACCGCCCCGCGCAGGCGCTCGCCCCCCCTATCCCAGGGGGGAATTATGCGCGATCCCATTCAGCTTGCCAATCCGTTGCGTGCACGGGGCGGAGTGCACGCGCGCGCGCCGTCGCGCGCGCATGCTGGAATCTTTCGAAAACGCCCAGTTCAAATTTAGTGCCTCGCAAGTATATCAAACACGTAGTTTCGCAATTTTCAAGTGAGCAGGCATGCGGTCGCGTTTTTTTTTTTTTTTTTTTTTTTTTTTTTGTTTTGCGAATTCTTGCGGGGATCAAAGGTCTTCTCAACCTGTTGTCAAATGCTGCCGCGCGTGCCTCTCGCGCGCGCGCGTCGACGTCGCCCGGGCGCCCCTGCGCGCGTGCTGCCGCGGGAATCTCTGGCAGCGAACTAGAGCGAAGTGTGCGCGCGCGTCGTCGCGCGGGCATGTCAACGCCCCCCTGCACCCTTCTTTTTCGCGCGGTTTTGAACGTCGGGCGCCCCGAGAACATTTGAGGGGAGCGCGCGGTTTTGCGGCGCCAGCTCATAAGGGAGTTCGCGCGCCCTGGCGCGCGCTGGGGGGGGGGGGCAGGGTGGGGCGAACCCGGTCGGAAAACGCCGCGCGGGCCACTCGCGCGCGTCTGCGCCGACTCGAGGACATCGTCGTCGTCGTCGGCGCGATCGGCATCGGTGCTGTCATTTGCCATCCCGTCGTCGCCGCCATCGTCGCCGTCGCTGATATTGCCATCGCCCTGTCAGCCGTCGTCGGCGTCGCCTCGCTGCTGCGCCCGCCCAAGTCAACGACTCGCAGTGGAGTGCCCGCTGGGCAGCGCCCAGCGGTCTGCGCCACCGCGGCCGCGTCGGCCGCGCCGGACTAGCCGGCCGCTGCGTGCGCGCGCGCGGGGCAGCGCGCCCGCGGAGATGCACTAGCCAACGCTAGGTTTTCATCGCAGTCGCCGCCGTCTGGGTTATGCAATCCAGGTTGCGGGCGAGCGCGCGCGGGGTAGCGCGGGCGCGGGGGTGCTCTGGCCAACGCCGAGGAGTCTGCAGTCGCCGCCACTTGGGTTTGACCAGCCATGTTTCGGGCGGGCGCATGGGATGATTGCGCCAGCAGGGGCGTTAACTAATAAGAGTGTCCCGCATTTAAGGAAAAGCCAAGCATTGCGTGCATTGCGCGCCATTTCTTACATCGCGTAGCCCGCGCCATGCATTTTGCACCGCGTGCGCCCTCATTTCCTGGAAGGAGTTCGAAGGCCCCCCCTCCCCCCCGAGTGGGCGCCACCATCGCCCCCCCCCCCCCGGGGTGTGTGCAATGCCCGCGCGATTTTGCCCAGTCGTTCAATTTAGATATGAATTCGCACTCGCACCATCCCAACCAAACCGCCCCCGCCCACCCTTACCCCCCCTCGTGGTCCTGACCGCGCGCCATGGCGCGCGCGCGCCCGTGTGTCACGCAGGCCGTCAGTTTCCGAGAATCCCTTGCAACAAATGGCGCGAAGTGCGCGCGCCCGCGCCGTCGCGCGCGCATGCCGACGCCTTGTGAAAAATCGTTGGATTCGTGCTGGTTTGAAAACCGAGTGTTTCGAACGCGTATACAATCACCTGCTTTCGCGGCGTGGTTTTGCCGCGGCAAAAATTAGCGCGCGCGCTCTTGCGAATGCTTCCAAAGGAGAGATTAATTTCATTAGCAGTCCAAACGACCAAACAGGCCTCGCGAGCGCGCCGAAATCACTCGGGCGCCCTGAGTGCGCGCGGGGGCGGGGGGGGGCGCGACCCTTGTCGAATAATTCCACGCGGGCCACTCGCGCCCGTCGGCCGCGCGCGCGCGTCGGAATCTTCTGTTCGAGACCTTCATCGCCGACGGACGGGCGCGATCGTCGTCGTCGGCGTGGTCAGCGTCGGCGCCGCGATCGGCCTCGCCGTCGCCGTTGTCGTCGCGGCCGCCAGCATCGCTATCGTTATCGGCATCGTCGCTTCTGCCGCCGTCGACGTCGCCGCGGCGCCGCGCCCGCCTGAGCCATTGACTCGCGCTGAAGTGCCCGCGAGACAGCGCGGCTTGCGAGGCGCGTTGGGAAGTTCCTGGTGGCCGGCGCCGCCGCGGCCGCGTCGGTCGCTCCAGACTAGCCGGCCGCTCTGCGCGCGAGCCCGCGCGCTCCGGCGCGGCCGCGGCGACGCGACGGCCAGCGCCGAGCAGTCGTCGCAATCGCCGCCGCATGGGCTTAGCAATCCAAGCTGCGGGCGGGCTTGTGGGGTGATTTCGCGGGCTGTGGAGTTGGCGGTCCATTGCGAACGTGAATCAATTGCACCGCGCAGATCCCCCGCTCGGAAAGAGGACTAGGACCCCCCCCGGACTTAACGTTTTTGTTCATCGTTTTTTGGTCGTATTGCGATTTGCGCGTGGTTCTGCCCCATCGCCCATCCGAAAGTTGAGTTCGCACCGCAGTCCCTCATCGGCCCCCCTCGTTCCCTGCCGCAATTATTTCACGCGCGCATCCGTTTATCCGGGCCCGTCAGTTTCCCCGGGCCCCATGCAACATGTGGCGCAATGTGCGCGCGCCTGCGCCGTCGCTCGCGCATGCCGCATTCCTTCAAAAACCGATGGTTTTGCGCGGGCGTCAAAATCGCGTGCCCCGAGAACATGCAAACAACGAGTGGTTTCGCAACCTGGTTTTTGGAGCAAAATATGCGCCCGCGCTCTTGCTAGCTTTTGAGCACCATCGGCGCTTGTCAACTTATGCTCATCGTATTCTACCAAACGTGCAGTTCGCGCGCGCAGGTCGAAGCGTTCGAACACTCATGCCCGCGCGCCGTCGCGGGAATGCCTTGCGAGAGATGGGGCGAAGTGCGCGCGCGCGTGTCGTTGCGCGCCCATGCCGAAATCATTCAGAAGTCTGAGGCGGCGTACGGAGTCCAACATCACATTCACCGAACACATATCAACAAAAACACTTACACGTGTGCAGCATTTTCTTGTTGAGGATGTTTGCGCGCGCATTCTTCAGAATTTTCGACAACAAGTTATCGGATTCCCATCTGTTCATTGAATTCGGCCAAACGGGGCTTTTACTCGCATGTCGAAATCATTGGAACACCCTTGCGTGCGAACTAAAGCAGAGGCGCGACTGCTGTCAAATAACACCGTGCGGGCCACTCGCGCGCGTCGGTCGCGCGCGCATGTCCAAGTCCATCAAAACCGCCGATCATCAACGCGATGACGTCGTCATCGTCACCGCCGTGACTAGCATTGGCGTTGTCATTGGCCTTTCCGTCGTCATTGTCGTCGTCGCCACTATCTTCGATCTTGTCATCATCGTGTTAACCGTTGTCGACGTTTCCATGATGCTGCGCCCGCCCACACCACTCATTCGCATTGGAACGTCCTGTGGGGAGTCCCCAGCGGTCAGCGCCAACGTGGCCGCAAGGATTCACGAACCAACACCATGCACTCATCGCAATCGCGGCCGCACGGGTTTGGCAAGCCAAGCTGTGGGTGGGTGGGTGTGACGATTGCGCGAGCAGTTCCAGGCTTTCCCAAATTAGTTGCATTCGCCTTCCTAAAAAACATAATAGGATCTACCCTTCCCCCCCGGCGTTATCACTCCCCCTTTCGGGTATGTAAATCTTATACGATTCTGACCACATGTCCATCCTAAATATGAATGTGCACTATCCCTGGGGGCCCGGTGTCCCCCCCTTGAGGTTCCATTGTCAAAAACACTATGCGGTGACATTTTTGGTTCTTACATAACACTTTTCACTAATCCTTTTGCAAAAAAGAGACGAAGTGCACACGCGCGCGTCGTCGCGCGCGCATGCCGAAATCGTTCAAAAACTCCCGGTGCCAGAAAGATTTTGCAATCGAGTTTCCAAAAAACAAACACAGGGTTTCGCAACACGGATTTGCTAAAAAAACTTCCGCGCGAGCTCGTGCGGAATTCAAAGAAAACCATAGTATTTTTTTTTATTAATATTTTCAAGATGTTCGCAAAGTGCTATTAAACGGGCTTCGCGCGCGTATGTCGAAATCTGTCGAACGCCCTTGCGCGTGTGTCGCGAGAATCCTGTGCAAAAAATGGGACGAGGTGCGGACGCGCGCGTCGTCGCGCGCGTACGCCGAAAACTTTCAAAACCCATCGGTTTCGGAAGGATTTCAAAATCGTGTGTCCAAAAAAACCAACAAAAACCGAAGGTTTCGCAACACGGATTTTCAACAAAAGCGTGCGCGCGCGCGCTCTTGCGTCGTCGTCGTCGTCGTCGTCGTCGTCGTCGTCGCCGTCCTACCTCCTCCCGCGTCGTCGCCGTCGTCGTCGCCTACGTCGTCTTCTGTCTTTCCTCGTGTTCGTCGTCGTCGTCCTCTTTGGCGTCGTGGTCGTTTCCGTCGTCGTTGTTGCCGTGGTCGTCCTTTCTCCGCCTCCCTCGTCGTCGTCGTCGTCGTCCGTCGTCGGCGTCTCGTCGTCGTCCCTCCTATTTCGTCGCCGTCGTCGTCGTCGCCGTTGTCGTCGTCGTCTTCCCTCCTCCCTCGTCGTTGTCGTCGTCGGCACCGCCGTCCTTCCTCCTTCTTCGTCGTTCGCGTCGTCGCCGTCCTCCCTCCTCCCTCGTCGTTGTCGTCGTTGTCGTCGTTGTCGCCGTCGTCGTCCTTCCTCCTCCCTCGTCGTCGTCTTCGTTGGCGACGTCGTCGTCGTCTTCGTCGTCGTCGGCGTCGGCGTCGTTGTCGTCGTCGAAGTCGTCGGAGACGTCGTCGGTGTCGTCGTAGTCGCCGTCGTCGTCGTCGTCGTCGTCGGCGTCGTTGACGTCGTCGTCGTCGTCGTCGGTGTCGTCGTTGTCGTCGTCGAAGTCGTTCGAGACGTCGTCGGTATCGTCGTAGTCGGTGTTGGCGGCGCCGTCGTCGTCGTTGTCGCTGTCGTCGTCGGCGTCGGTGTCGTGGCCAAGTGTCATGTGGTACGTACCGTCACGGTCTTGTCTTAAGAGGTCTTGCGACTAAGTTGCGGGTGGGAGGATGGGATGTTTGCACGAGCAGTGGAGAGGACAGCTTCAAGACGGTCAAAGATTAATTGCACCCCATAGCTTGCGCCACGTAGCTTGCACCACATAGCTTGCACCCCACATATTGCCCCGCATAGGTGGCACCACATAGGTCTCACCACATAGCTTGCACGACGTAGTACCGTATTGTTTTGAACATGATTTGTCCTTCACCATTCGTTTCTAAGTGCCAAAATGTTTGATCCGATAATTGATGGAGGTGTCTACGACGTAAATGTTTCTCTTGAGCACGATTTGTCCACCATGCTCAGGCGTTTTGCACTGTTAGCAACGTGTGGTCGTAAAGTCGAACGGGATCCCAAGCGAGAACCCCTAAATGTTCCAAGCTTCCTGGGGTTTCCGGTCTTTGTTTCGAAACCGCGGAGCCGCGCGTCCCCCCTCGCCCCCCTCGTCCTCCTCGTCCTCTTCGCCTCCCTGCTGTTACTTCCTCTCTGCATGCGCACTCCGGCGCACCCTGACAAGTTGCGCGCCTCAACTTTGAGCTCCACCTGCGGCGGCCTCGGTCGGCGCGAGTGCATGACTCCCCCAGCCCATTGCGGTGCACCTATCACGCGCTTCGTGCCTCCACCGGAAGCTCCACCTATTCATTGGCCTCAGTGGACCAGCGCGCATGCCACTCCCCGCCCATTCCTGCACCCCTTTCGCGCGGATCGCGGCTCTTTCTTTGGAGACGCAAAGGGGCGCGCCCCGAAACTCATTCCAAACGAAATCGAGGTTTTCTTGATGGTTTCAGTGTGGGGGCGCGACCTGCCGCGCGGTGGTTTCCTGGCGCATCTCAGAGCGTGCTGACCCATAGTGTGAGGCTTTCGCTCTGCACGTTGCGCATGTCATCGCGTGCCAATCGTGCGTGGCTGGAGCTACTTCGCAGACGCTTTCTGGCAAGGCCCTTCGAGGGCCCTCTCAGGGCCCGCGGGGCCGCCGAGTGCCGAGAGCTCCCGGCAGCCATTGTCGGCAGTTGACAAAAGCCGTGCCGCCGAAATGGCCGCCGAAAGAGCCGTCGAAAGGGCCGCCAAAATTCCCCCCGAAGGGGCCGCCGAAAGAGCCGTCGAAATCGCTGCCGGAATTGCGGCCGAAGTTGCCGCCAAAACTGCCGCCGAAATCGTCGCCGAAATTGCCGCCAAAATCGCCGCCGAAATGGCCGCCGAAATTTCCGCCGAAATTCTTGATTGTGCCCCCGAAAAGAGGCCGATATTGAATTTGGCTGTGACTCAATGTCTGTGTCCGCGGCGCCATCGTGCTTAATAAGACAATGATTTCGCTTGGGACAGGGCAGTGACAATTTCGGCGGTTGAATTTCGGCGGCTGGATTTCGGCGGAGTTTGCGGTTATTTCGGCGGCAATTTCGGCGGCAAGTTCGGCGGCAAGTTCGGCGGCAAGTTCGGCGGCAATTTCGGCGGCAATTTCGGCGGCGATTTCGGCGGCGATTTCGGCGGCAATTTCGGCGGCGATTTCGCCGACGATTTCTGCGTAGCCGTCGGCGTCCCTCCTGGCGGCCCTTTCAAGGACCATTTCGCCGGTTTTGCTTTTGACAGCTGTCGACAAATGCTGCTGGGAGCACGCAGCACTCGGCTGTGGCAAAGATTCGATATACGGCGACGCCGGCTGACGTGCCCTGAGCGCGATGATGATTGTAACAGTTGTTTGCTTGTGGTCTTGGCGGTGATGATGGCGACGGCCGGTCGGGGGGATCTGCCGGCGGGCCTGCGCGCGTAGCGTTGCACGTTTCAAAAGTTCTACCAGGGTTACCATCCACAGCCCAGGTGGGCAAGCATGCATGCTGCAATGGGCCCACTTTGGCAACCCGCTCACGTGGATCGTGCCCTCGCAGCGAGCTCCACCTGCGGCCTCATTGGGCGCGTTCGTGGGAGGGGGCCTCCATCATGCGCGGCGCCCCCTCGGGCAGATCGGGCTCCGCAGGCAGTGCAGCGCGCCTGTGCGCGCTTGCTCCGCAGCCCCTTGTCCACGCGGCGACCCCATGGCGGACAAACGGAACGATCGAAAGGGCTACGCCGAGAACTGCTTGATCTGATGTTCCATGGCTGAGGCCCTCCCGCGCCGCCCTGTCCAGGGCCAGACCCCCGGACTCGGTGGCAGCGCGCTCGCCCTTGTACACGCGGCTTTGCGGCGTACCCAAGCTGTTGCAAGGTCGTAGCGTGGCTGGGCCGCCGCGGCCGCGGGGGCGTCCACGACGTTGTAGAGGCCATGCTTGAGCCCTCCTGGGAACCCCGTGGGACCGTCCTCGAGGCCCGGGGAGCCGTCCAGAGCGTCCCAATCGTTGGGGATCGTGATTTGGTTCAATGACTTTTGTTCTTCTGGTTTTTTCGGTGTCGAGAGCGTCGACCAAGGCCAGAAGGCGTTCGATGGTCTCATGGACGAGGAGGAGCAGTACGACTGAGACTCCCTTGATCCAGGACTGAGGAGCCCCTTGGGGGTCTCGGGCCGTAGGGGTATGTTCTCCCTGCCAGCAAGCCAGCGAGGGCTGGGCGTCGGCGACTTTTTTCTTGCGGCCGCGAGATTTCGAATCATTTACTCCTCGTGGAACGACAGGGGGGCATTCGCTGAGACGCCTCAGGTGTGCGGCCGCCCGCACGCACCCGAACATATTTTGCCATCGAATGCGCCAGCGGGCACGACGTGTCAAGCTGTAGGCTATCATGTAGGATTGCGGAGACTTGCCAAGGTTGCGAAGACGAGGGAACAAAAGACGAGGGGTTTGCCCCATTGGCCCCCCTCCCCTGAATGTGAGCCCCCATGCAGTCGGCAAATCCAAGATGTTCTCATGACATTCAAGAAACCTTCCAGGGGGCCTCCCGAACGCGACCCTAACAGGCCACCGAGAGGCCGTCTAAGAGATCCCCACCGAGCGCGTTCCACTACTCGCAAAGTGCCTACTCGCAACCGTCCGGGGGAAAACATTTTCTGCCTCGATGTAATATACCGTAACTATTCCGAGGCGGATCGAGGCGATTTGCGAGTATTTATTTCGCGAGAAGTGGAACGCGCTTGTCTGGATCCCCAAGACCCCTCCCGAGATGCCGCGCAGGATGCCGCCAGGAGCAAAGGGACCCCAGCAGGCGCCCAGGAGGTCCCCAGGGAACTCTAGGCCTAATAGATGGGGTCCGAGTCAAGGGGTTCGGAGGATCGCGCCGCATCGCCGACGCATCACCGATGCGGCGCGATGCGGAGTTCGATTTTCTCCACGTCGATGTCGCCGATGCATCTTCGATGCCGCGGCGAGATCCTCCGACCCCATTCGACTCCGACCCGTTCTAGGAGGCTTCTAGAGACACTCCAGAGGCCCAGAGCTGCCCCCCGCCGCTCTCCGCGCCCTTCCTGCCCAGGCGCAGCAGGTCTGCGCCGGCAAGTACCGCAGCAAGACTGGGGCCTTCGTGAAGGTGGTGTACGCGCAGCAGGTGCGCCGTGCGGGCGCGCGGACCTCCCCAGACCTCTCGCAGGTCTCGGCCTCGGGGTGCCTCGGAGGTCCCATGGCTCTGACGATCTCGGGCGGCCGAACGCTCCGGAACAGGTAGTGATGCCGCTTTGCTTCCTTTACGCCTCTTTGGGGCCTCCTGTGAGGCCCTCGTCGCCACGGTTGTATTCGCTTCGGAATTCTGGTCAGAACGCGCCCCAGGAGAGGTCTGGGTTGTAGCTGTATCGGTATTTGGTGTTATAATGTTCCAACCTACTTTAGCCGTGATCACCAGAAAGAATTTCGAGCACCAGACAAGTCCGCCAAAACTCGAGGGTTTTCATGTAACGGGCCTTGGGAGTTGGGAGACACTGCTTCGACACTCTTTCGACACTCTTTCGACACTTTTCCGGGTGCTCGAAATTATTTCTTGGATATGGTCCTGAAGTACGATAGGAGCAACATAACTTTGGTGGTTTCTCCACACAGAAGGGTTAGAGAGACGGGGGGGGTGAGCGGGTAGACTTCAGTCGGGCGTCCAAGAGGAGACAGGACTATCTAGGCCTCCCAGATGGCGTCGGAGTAGATGGGGTCGGATGATCGCGCCACATCGCCGATGCATCGGCGATGCGGCTCGATGCGGGGCCCGATTTTCTTCGCGCTGGCGTCGCCGATGCATCGGCGACGTCGCCGATGCATCGACGATGCATCGCCGATGTATCGGCGATGCGGCGCGATCCTCCGACCCCATCTCCTCGGATCCCATCTGGGAGGCCTGTGGACTACCCATGACTCCGACGATCTGTTTTTTTTCCATTTGGGCCGAGGGCGGTCCACGGGGTGCCGGATCGTGTCTCGGGCAGCCGCTGGAAGCCCCAGCAATGGCCCGCAGGCCAGGCCTGCGGCGTCGTAGCAAGAAGCACGAGGGCCGTGTTTTGTCCTTGACCTTGGCAGGGTTTCCATTTTGACTCAGGAGTTTTTATTGTCAAAAGGAGTCCACGAATCATGGTACAATTTTGCAGGAGATTGGGGAGCGTTTGGATCTGATTTCGCACAGAAGAAGGATGACATGCGAGGGCTGCGGCCCACGCGCCTTGCCCCGTGCGGGTCGGCCGTCATGGCTGGACACGGCGCCCCTCTCCCTCCTCTCTCTCTGGTCCGATGTCGATATCGATTTTGTCTGGTCCGATCCGATTCGATTCGGATATCCTGGCGATCCGATGCGGCCTGGTGCTGGGGTGGCGGTGTTGTGCTCGTGCATCCTAGCAGCGGTTTGATCCGACGCGATTTCGATTCTGTGCCGGTGCATCCCAGTTTGACGCACATTCCGACTCGGTCCGCTTTCCCGATCCAATGCCGACCGATCCTTGCTCGGGCCTTCGAGACTAATTTCGGGCCCCAGGACTCGGAAGACGATCCAGGACGAGGAGCTGGGCGATGGGAAGGGTTCGAGCGTTCGGGGGCCCGCGGCTTGGGGAATTCCGTGCGCCCGAGGCCTGGGCCTGCCTCTGGGGACGCTCAGTTTTGCTGCTCTTTTCAGCAGGCCTGATGGCGATGGTCCCTGCTTTTGTGCTGCGCACCGCGCACGTGGCTCCTCCCGCGCTCATGTCCCCGCTCCTCCCTTCCCTTTCCGCCCTCCCTGCTCTGCGATCAGCCACGTGCCCCGTGCCATCGTCGTCGCCATCGTCACCACAGCTTGTGGCCATCGTCGCGGCGCGGCCAGGGCAATGCACTGCAGCTGTGTGCGCACGGTCCAGCCCAGCGTTGTGCTGATAGCGTGCGAGTGCGGTATTGTATGGGACCATCTTACATCAAGGGAGAATCGGATAAAGGGGGGTCCAAATGCACCGTTTACGACCACGTAGGAAGGGTAACATCTGAAGGAGATGTTGCTCCATCATCAAGAGTGGTAAAGATATGGTTTGACTATGCATCTTTCGAATATCAATATCTGTGACTGCGTGCGATACGCAGTCGCGGGTGGGTAGGTTGGTGCCGCGCAAGAGCGCGAAACGATACACGATGCATGATAAAGTGGGGCCCGTTCGTGATGAAGTCGCATGACTTTGCAATGTAAGGAATGTTCTTGTACATTCGCCGATGCGCTTCAGGCCCGCCACCCAAACATTCAAGTGCTCGCCGAACAGAGCCGCCGAATCCTTCCCCTCCCTCGGCTGTTCTTTTGTGGTGGGGGGGAGAGGAGGGGAGGCACAACGAGGAAGCAAAGGGAGGGAGGGGGAAAACAAGCATGTAGGACCAGCACGGGCAGGCAGGACGAGGAAACTGACAATAATGTCGAGTAAGACACGGAAGCGTTTCGGGTGGATGGCCTTCGAGGTGCGGGGTTTGCCCGCGTCGTTTTCTCCAGTGGGGGGCACGAAGCGTGCTTCAGGTATATTATGTTATGGTTTGCAATGGTTTGTTATGGTATGTTATGTTCTATATTGAGATGACATGTTATGCTATGGTATGCTATGTTATGTTATGGTCCGTTATTCGCCACTCAGAGCTTGCCTCTGTAGGGGTCCTAGCGGATTCATATGGTTCGGTGAGGTATGGCGCCGATTTCGGCGGCACGCCCGGGTGCCCGGATGCTCTGGTGCCCAGGTGCCCTGGTGCCCAGGTGCCCGTGTGCCCGGGTGCCCGGTAGGCCTAGCCCTATGGCCCTAAAGCGCTTTAGCCCTTTAGCCCTATCGCCCTACAGTTATAGCCCTAATAGCCCTATAGCCCTATAGCCCATACTTCAATAGCTTTATATCCTTATAGCCTTATATCCCTATATGCCCTATAGCCCTGTAGCCCTACAGCCCTATAGCACTATACCCCTGAGCCTCATAGCCCTATAGCCCTGTAGCCCAATTGCCCTATGTCCCAAAATATTAGTTTGTGTTGTTTTCTCCGGTCTCATTATTCCCCAAACAGAGTTTACCTTTGTAGTGGTCCTAGCGGATTCATGTTGTGCCCAAGTGCCCTACAACCCTATATCCCTATAGCCTTATAGCCCTATAGCTCTATAGCCCTACAGCCTTATAGCCCTGTACCCCTATAGCCCAATAGCCCTATAGACCTGTAGCCCAATAGGCCTATAGGCCTATAGGCCTATAGGCCTATAGCCTCTTAGCCTTATAGCCTTATATCCCTTTAGCCCTATCGCCATATAGCCCTGTAGATCTATACCCCTATGACCCTATAGCTATAGCCCTGTAGATCTATACCCCTATGACCCTATAGCTCTATTGCCCTACAACCCTATAGCCCTGTAGCCCTATAGCCCTATAGGCCTATAGCCCCATAGCCGCCCATAGCTGTATATCCCTATAGCCCTATAGCCTTATGGTCCTACAGCCCCATAGCCCCATAGCCCTATATACTCAGATCACTATGGCCCTATAGTCCTATAGCGCCATAGCCCTGTAGCCCTATAGTCCTGTAGCCCTATAGCCCTACAGCCCTCTAGCCCTATGACCCTATAGTCCTATAGCTCTATAGCCCTCTAGATCCATAGCCCTATGGCCGTAGAGCCCCATAGCCCTATAGCACCCCAGCCCCGTCGCCCTATAGCCCCATAGTCCCATAGCCATATAGCCCCTATAGCCCTAACAAAGTGTGGATATGTTTTTTTCGCTTGTATTATATGTTATGATATGGTATGATATGCTATGTTCCCCAATCAGAGCTTGCCTCTGTAGGTGCCCTAGCGGATTCATATGGTTCGGTGAGGTGAGCAACCGATTTCCGCGGCCCGCCCGGGTGCCCGGGTGCCTTATAGCCCTATAGCCCCATAGCCCTGCAGCCCTTTAGCCCTATAGCCCTATAAGCCCTATGGCCCCATCGGCCCATAGCCCTATTGCCCAATAGTCCTATATCCCGACTGCTTTCTTTCCCTACCGCCCTACAGTCCTACAGTCCCATAGCCCTATAGCTCTATAGCCCTATAGCTCTATATGCCCATAGCCCTATAGCCCTATAGCCCTATAGCCCTATAACCCTATAGCCATAGGGTCCTATAGCCCTATAGCTCCATAGCCCTATAGCCCTATAGCCCTAGGGTGATGCTCATGACGACGACCGAGACGGTGCTGATTTTGATGACGCTGATGATGATGCTGATGATGCTGCTGATGATGATAGTGGTGGTGGGGGTAGTGATGATGATGCTGATGCTGATGGTGATGGTGATGATGATGGTGGTGTTGATCGTGGTGGTGGTGGTGGTCTTGGTGGTGGTGGCGGTGGTTGCGGCAGCGTTGTTGGTGGTGGTGGTGATGATGATGATGGTGGTGGTGGTGGTGGGTGGTGGTGGTGGTAATGGTGATGGTGATGGTGATGGTGATTGTGATGGTGGTGGTGATGATGATTATGACGATGGTGGTGGTGGTGGTGTTGGTAGTGGCAGCGGCGGTGGTGGTGGTGATGATGATGGATGTATGGAGATGATGGTGGTGATGATGATGATGCTGATGATGATGACGATGATGATCCTTCTGGTGGTGGTGGTGGTCTTGGTGGTGGTGGTGATGATGCTGATGGTGATGCGGCTGCTGCTGATGATTATGATGAGGATGATGGTGGTGGTGATGGTGGTGGTGATGATGATGATAGCGGTGGTGGTGGGTGGTGTTGGGTGGTGGGTGGTGGTGGTGAGTGGTGGTGGGTGGTGGTGGGTGGTGGTGGGTGGTGGTGGTGTGGTGGGGGTGGTGGTTGGTTGGGCGGTGGGTGTGGTGGGTGGTGGTGGGTGGTGGTTGGTGGTGGTTGGTGGTGGGTTGTGGTGGTGGGTGGTGGTGGGTGGTTGTGGGTAGTGGGGGGGGGGTGGTGGTGGTGGTGGTGGTGGGTGGTGGTGGTGG
>CAUYUJ010015270.1:337500-343793 GCA_963575745.1 Prorocentrum cordatum
GTCATTCTCACCTGCCCCATCGATCACTTCGAGTCGATCTGCTGGATGGGAACCATATCAGGCACATGGCCATATCGTTGCGTGGGGCTCCCCATATGTACATTTATTCGCATGGACCTGTCCGCCGTCAGGGTCTAGACGCAAGAGCTTTCGAATCTAAGCGGGCTTGAATTGTGACGGTCTGGTCATTAATGTAACTTCGAGCGGATAGGAACGTGCATGAGTCTCGGTAGTTCGAGAACGTCTCTGCGCATGAGCCGGGGCCCCCCTGGGGCCTCTAGAAGCCTCCTGGGCCTTCTTGGGGCCTCCGGGAGCCTCTTGGGGCCTCCTGGGGCCTCTTGGGGTTGCGAGTGGCCTCTGGAGGCCTTTGGAGCCTCGCGTAGCCTCCTGGAGCTCCCTGGAGCCTCCTGGGACCTCCTAGGGAGGATTCGTGCCCCAGGAGAAGCTCGATTTATAGGAACAAACTTACATGCAAAATTGCGGATTGGAGCCGCAGGAGAAGGGCAGCCTATAGGAGCACACGTAAAACACCAAGGACTCGTGCCCCAGGGGAGGCCCAATCTATAGAACCAGACGTAAAACATTTTGGGTTGTGTACACAGGGGAAGGACAACATGTAGGCACATACGTTTCACATCGAGGATTTGTGCTCCAGGTGGGGCCCGATCTATAAGAGCATACGTACAACACATTGGATTGGAACCGCTCCTGTCGCCTTTCGTCTCCTGCTCCTGGGGCCTCTCGGTGCCTCCTGTTGCCTGGGCCTCCTGGCGCTTCCTGTGGCCTCCTGGGGCCTCCTGTTGTTTCCCGAGGTATCCTGGAACTTCCTGGGGCCTCCTGGAGCCTCTTGGGACATCCCGTGGCCTCTTGAATCTTCCTGTGGCCAAGAGATGCCTCCTGGGATTTCATGTGGCCTCCAGGGGACTCCTGAAGCCTGCCGGGGCCTCCTGTGGCATCCTGGGGAGAATGTGTGGCCACGGGTCTGGCCACCGAAACAGGCAAACAGTCGAGACATCCTCAAAATCTGGCCACCCCTTGGGGGGCGAAAGTGAGCGCCTCGCTCGAGGCATCCTCAACATCTGCTCCGAAAACAGAGGATGTTGGGGACCAAACCAGGCAAATCGCCTGAGACATCCCCAGCATTTGGGCGCGAACGGAGGCCGTGCAGTACCCCTGGCGGCCCCCCCGTAAGAGGCGCCTCGCACGAGACATCTTCAAAATCCGCTCCGAAAACCCAACGACGACCGCCCACCTGCGCTTCCAGAGGAAACCGACACATTCACCCATGAGTTGCAGTGCGAAGTGACCGCCAAGCTGAGGGCCCGACATGGGGTTCGACCCTCTGCTGAGCTGGTGGCCCCTCGGATCGTTCGCGCTTTTCCTCGAAGCAGCGCTGCCGCGCCTCAAAGTGCGCCTGGCCTGCGCCAGGATTCCCCTTTTTGTCGATTGCTTTTGCGTAAAAAAGCCCGTTTGCAAAGCATGGGCGCCTTCGGCGCGATTTCGGCAAAGCCGCGTGTCTTGCCAATTGTGGTGTGGGCCCGTGGGCGGAGATTGCGTCCGTCATTACTTCGCGTGCCCTATTGCCCTGCGCTTGCCCCATTCCGCCCCGCCCTTCCTCCCGTGTAGCTATCGCGCATGTGGCCTCAGTGGGCGTCTGTTTTGCACGCGCGAGTGCGTCGGCAGCCGTGAATTGCACGGCGTGTTCCTCGTGCGTGATTTTCTTTGCGCAACATTCATCGCGCTGCGTGCGCGAGAGTGGTGGGGGCCCACCTGCGCGCGAGCCTTGCTCTCTGCCCGTGCACGCCGCTTGGCCGAGAAGAGGCAGGCAGTCCGTCAGCTGCTGATCAGAGGGTGAATTGGGCGCGCTAAGGGGGGCGCGATCATCGTCAGCATCATTGCCACCATCATCATCATAACAACCATCCATCAGCATCACAACCACCAGCATCATCATCCTCTGGGTGGGATGGGGGGAGGGGAGGGGGGAGGGTGTGCGAGAGGGAGGCCCCCGCGGTCACAGTAATATGCGCGCCACCCAGGAAGCCCGCGCACTTAATTTCAATATCAGATGTTTGCCGATAATTTCCGCATGTGCGCAATGCTGCATTCTGAACCATCATCGCACCCCTGCTTGAACCTTCTCCCCCTTCTCGCCTGGGCAAGGTTCGAGGTTGCCACCGAGGGCAGTTTCCTGGGCCGTTCCCGTGGGCCTGCGAGAGGGCGTAGCGCCGCAGGCGTTGACTGGGCGGCGCCGGATCAGCCTCGCCGCGGCGAAGAAGCTCTAGCCTGGCAGGCGTAGGCGCAGCGTGCTCTCGGCGCGACGCAGTCCCGTGGGTCTGGGGCAGCGGGGAAGGGCGCAGGCCGCGTCGAGGCCATGTCGCCACCGAGCGACTGGAATCGCTGGCAGCGGTAACCGAAGGCTGACCCGGAGAGCCCAGCGGTAAACCAGGGCTGGTTCTCAAACCGCAGTGAGCATGCAACGCGTAGCGGGAGCATGCAACGCATGGCGGGGGCATGCTACCTAGCGGGAGCATTCAACGCACAGCGCCCCCGCCCCCAGCGCGCCCCTTGCGGCGTCGAGGAAATCCCGCGCCTGCCACGCCCTGCGAGCCTGCAGCGCATATCGCCCCCGCCCCCAGACGCACCCCCTTTGGCGTCGAGGGAATGTCGCGCCCGCTGCTCCCTGGGGGCCAGCAGCGCATGGCGCCCCCCCCTCCCCCCCCCGCGCGCGCCCCCCGCCCCGCCCCGCCCCCCCAGCGCGCCCCCTGTGGCGTCGAGGAAGTGCCGCGCCTGCCAAGCCCTGCGACCCTGCTACGCATGGCGCCCCCGCCCTCAGAGCACCCCCATGTGGCGTCGAGGAAACGCCGCGCCTTCCGCGCCCTGCGAGCGCGCAGCGCATGGCGCCCCCACCCCCGGGGCGCCCCCTGCGGCGTCGGGGGGGCGCCGCGCCTGCCGCGCCCTGCGAGCCTGCAACGCGTGGCGCCCTCGCCCCCAAAGCACCCCCTGTGGCGTCGAGAATATGCCGCGCCTGCGATGCCCTTGGCGACCGCGCGCGTGCGTCTTGGGTATGTGACGCAGTGCGCCTGTCGCGCCTGCCGCGCCCTGCGAATCTTGAGCGCGTGTGCTTCGCGCGTGTGCGTGCGCGCGGCTGCGTGTAGAACGCGCGTCTCATGCGCGCGCCGCGCGCGCGTTGCGCGCGGGCGAGGCGAGGGGGTGGGGGGCGGGGGGGGCGGGGGGGGGGGGGGGGGGGCGGGATGCGCGCGCGTGGGAGGAGACGCGGGTTGCGGACGCGGCATGGGGGGGGGGGGGGGGGGTGGGGGGGGGGGGGCATGAACCACTAAGCATGCGGGGGGCAAGAAACCCATCCTTTGGATGTGGGGAACAGGAGCCCCATCCTGTGGACATGGGGAAGAATCAGAAAGACTTGGCTGCGTTGGCAGGTCTGTCATTCTTCCAGGTGGGCGCCCCGATCCCGCGCTGGCATTTTTGCGGCGATCGGGCGCGCAATGGCATGGGGGCGGGCGTCGTGGCCCAGGGCGAGGGGGTCGCGCCCGCCTCTTCCGCGTGATAGCGGGGGGGGGCACCGCGGGAAGCGGGTTGCTGGCAGCGCATTGGGCATGCGCGCCGTGGGCTGCGCGCCGCCCGGGCCGCGGAGATTGCTCTGTGCCATTCGATGCGTCCCATGGCGATGTGCTCGGGCGAGGTCCGCCGCCGCGTGGCACAGTTCAGCTTTGAAGAACAGGCTCGAGTAAAGTTCAAGGGCGGCGCGCGCGTGGAGTTCGACGGGCGCGGCGTCGGGGCCGAGCGGGCCAGCCGCGAGCGTCCGCGCGTGATGCGCAGGCCTGAGAGCCTTGGCTGCCGCTTGCGCTGGAACCGTTGGCCCCGTCATTGTCGAGCGCGGCGACGGGGCCAACTTGGTTCTCGCGCAGCTCCCATGGGAGAAGAGCATGGCGAGGCCTGCGCCGCTGGCGAATTGATATGTCCGCCCTGCTGCGTCCGCAAGGATTGCCTCGCGCGTGCGATGGCAGCGGGGTCCGCCAAGCAATGCCTGGGGGCGCGGCCGAGGAACGGGCGAGGCCGCGTCCGCGCCCACTGCCGCAGGCTGGCCATGTCGCACGGCGTGGTGAGCCACGAGAGGGAGAAGTGGGCGGTCGTGAAGGCAGCGCGCGTGCAGGACAAGGCTCAAGCACGGCGCGGAAGCGGCGGGCGGCAGCTGGGGCGAAGGTAAGACGGCGCTCCCGTCCTCGATCAAGAGCACCGACCACGACCGCGTTGCCGAGTACGTCCGCGCGTGGGCGCGGCGTACTAGGCGCCGCGGAGCCGATGTCTTCGCTGCTGTGTGCTCAAAGAAGGTCAGGGCTTGATGGGGTCCATTTGTCGGGGGCCGCGGGCCCCGCGTGTCTCGGGGGCATGCAGGGCGCGATGTCATACTCAGCTACTGCGTAGAACCCGGCGCAGTTATTATAGAGAGCGGTTCTGAGCATTTCCCGCAGCGTGATCACGTGGCCACGGAGTGGACCGCCATTGTGAGACAAAGCGCGTTGGTTGTTGATTTCCAAGGCAGGCCAGGAGGGTGACGAGGATAATGAAGAGGCATAACTGGACGAGGGGGAGGAGGAGAAACAAGAGGATGAGGAAAAGGGGAATGAGGAAGAGGAAGGGAGAACACAAAACGCGGAGGTGGGCCGAGAACCCGCCATATCCATCCAGTCAGGGGCCGCCCTCGTTGCCTCCTCATGTGCCGCCCACCATTTACACGTCCTCCGACGGGGACTCCGAATCGGCGCCCGTCTGTTGAAAGTGAGGCTCACACGCTTAGGGGCCGAACAACAGACCACTCTGACGTTCGGCATCAGGAGCGAGTCTGGTCAGCGTCGGGGTCGGCTGGGTCCTTTCAGGTAGCGCCTGGGGCTTGGAAGGGTGACCTGATGCATTATGGCCCGGAGGCGACAGTTCCACGGCTGGTTGGGCAATGTTCGGGCGGCCCTAGTGGCACTCAAGAAATTCTTTTTGGGTTCCTCAGTGCTTCGGGGGCCTGGTTGCGAGGGTGGAAGGGGCGTCTGGCGCGGCTGCGGCGGGAACCGTCGCAGGTGATGCTGTGGGTTTTGGTCATCTCCGTCTCCAAGCTCGGCGTGGCCGCTCTGGTACTGTCGCAGGCCTCCCCCCCCCGCCCTTCGCCCCGCGACAGCCCCGTCCCCCCTCGCCCTCCTCGGTCCCTTCCTTTCCGCCTCCCTCTCGTTTCTTCTCTCTTCCACACTCGTTCCCTCCATCCCCCTTTCCTCCTCTTCCTCCTCCTCCTGGTTCTCTTCCTCCTCCCTCTCGTATCTTCTCTCCTCCACCCTTGCTCCATCCATCTCCTTTTCCTCAGATTCCTCCTCCTTTTCCTTTTCCTCCTACTCCTTGTCCTCCTCCTCCTCCTCCTCCTCCTCTTCCTCCTCCTCCTTCTCTTTCTCCTCCTTGTCGTTTTTCCATGTCAAGCTCCGCGTCCTCCTGTTTCTTTCTCCTGCTCCTATTCCTCCTCCTCCTCGTCCTCCTGTTCCTTCTCCTGCTCCTCCTCCTCCTCCTCC
Organism: Prorocentrum cordatum; assembly: GCA_963575745.1. Lineage (NCBI taxonomy): Eukaryota > Dinophyceae > Prorocentrales > Prorocentraceae > Prorocentrum > Prorocentrum cordatum. Next base: position 343,068 of record CAUYUJ010015270.1, read on the forward strand.
TCCTCCTCCTCCTCCTCCTCTTCCCTTTCCTCCTCCTCCTCCTTTTCCCCCTCGTCCTCTCTGTCTCCTCCTCGTCCTCCTCCTCCTCCTCCTGCTCCTGCTCCTCCTCCTCTTCCTCCTCCTTATCCTTCTTCGGGTTTCTGCTTCCAAAGTGCACGTGTAGTAGCACAGTGTTGCGGGCAGGGGCCTGCCAGTTTGATTGATTGATCTTCCTCCTCCCCCCTCCGAAGTGGTCTTGCAAGATCAGGCTTGCCAGCATCCATCGTTTGCGATGCCTTGCGTTCCCGCGGATGGAGGATTTGTTTTGCTGTTGTTGCCCATCACCTTTGAGCTCGCAGGCAAGACTGTGGTGCGCCCTGGAGATGGTTTATCATCGCGCCTCCTCTCTTTTCGCCTCGCACATGTGGTTCTCTGGCCCCACGAGGAGTGGGTGGACAGGAGGGAGTGACGAGGAGAAAGGAGGAAAGTACACAGGAGGGAGGCGTGGAATGCATCTCCCAAGCGGCCCCCTCCTGCTCTCATCCCCTTAGGGGTTCTTGCACTTAGGAGCTTCTATTTCGTATCCTTGGGTAGCTGGCTGGGTCCGCTGGGGCTTCGCCGCATGGACGCCCGTGGGAGCAGCGTGGGCGGCGTGGGTACCCCCACGTGCTGGCTGGGTCCGCAGAGTTTTCGCTTGGTTGAGGAGGATGGCGGCGGAGGAGGAGGAGGAGGAGGAGGAGGAGGAGG
>CAUYUJ010015271.1:0-2500 GCA_963575745.1 Prorocentrum cordatum
GAGGGAGGGGTTTTCTTGTGGACTGGCCTCCGCTGTATTTCTCGGTGCCGGCTGCCGGCCTCCTGTCCCGCCCCCCCGCCGCTGCAGGAGGAGCGGGCGCGCCACCGCGCCGCCGTCGACGAGAACCGGGCGCGCGGGAGCGCCGCGCTCGAGGAGGAGAGGCGGAGGGGGCGTGAGGCCCCGCCGCGGAGGGCCTCCTCCTCCCTGTATGGTGCCCGATGCCTGTCGGCATCGGTGCTCCTCCTCCTCCTCCTCCCCCTCCCTCCTCCTCCTACTCATTCCTCCTCCTCCTCCTCCGTCCTCCTCCTACCCTCTCCTCCTGCTCCGTCTCTCCTCATCCTCCATGCCCATCCTTAGCCCCTCTCGCCTTCCCGCCCTCTCCTCACCTCCCTCCCTTCCCCTCCTCCTGGGGCCCGCTCGCGAGCTCTTGTTCTTGCGCCCCACCCCCCCTCCTGTTCGACTACCCTCGTCTCCTCCCGTTTCTCTCCCCTAACCCTCCTCCTCCCCTCCTCCATCCTCCTCTCCTCCGCCTCCTCCTCCTCCTCCTCCTCTGCTCCTCTGCTCCTCCTCCTCTCCTCCTCCTCCTCCTCCCCCCCTCTCCTCCTCACTCCATCCTCACTCTCCCCTCTCCTCCTCCTCCTCCTCCTCTTCCTCCTCCTCCTCCTCCTCCTCCTCCTCCCTCTCCCTCCTCCCTCCTCCTCCTCCCTCCTCCCTTTCCTCATCTTCCCCTCCCTCCCTCTCACTCCTCCTCCTCCCTCCCTCCCTGCCTCCTCCCTCCCTCCCTCCTCCCACATCCCTCTTCCCTTCCTCTTCCTGCTCCTCCTTCTCCTCCTCCTCCTCCCCCCCTTCCTCCCTCTTCCTCCTCCTCCTCATCCGCTCCCACTTCCTCCTCCCTCCCTCCCTCCCTCCCTTCCTCTCCCTCCTCCCTCCCCCCTCCTGCTCCGCCCTACCCTCGTCTCCTCCTCGTCTCTTCTCACTTCTACCAGAATATCCTCTCCTCCTCCTCCTCCTCCTCCTCCTCACTCTCCTCATCCTCCTCCTCCTCCTCCCTCCATCTCCTCCTCCTCCTCCTCCTCCTCCTCCTTCTCACTCCTTTCCTTCCTGCTCCTCCTCTCCTCTCCCTCCTCCTCCTCCTCCTCCTCCTCCTCCTCCTCCTCCCCACCGCTGACTCCACCTCTTGCGTAGGCTTTTTGCAATATTTTAGTATCGCCAGGTGTGTACGCCTCTGGCCTGTCAGCGGGCCTCCGTTGGTCTTCAGGCTATTTCGGTTGCCTGCGCAGTTCTGGCAGCAGTTCCCATGTGGAGCTCTTTCGCGGGTTCATCCGCATCCGTATCCGTATGATCCAGCTTTTCGTACGTTTCCCAACCTGGGGATGCTTACCAATGAATGCGCCTCGCTGCAAGTGTTCCGTGGTGCCCAGATCGTCCCGAACGGTCGCCAGAGACTTGAGCTATGATCCGTAAGCTAGACGACCCGTGAAGGAAACGGGTCCGGATGTATTTTTTGTTGTTTTCGGACTCCCAGGGCCCTCCACGGGCCCCAGTGTCATCAAGAAACGATTGGGGATGAAGAGTTGGTCCTTGGATGAGCGCTCTGGGTCATATTTATTTGGACCCATTCACTTCCAAGGCATCTGATGTCTCGTGATTTTCGTTTGGTGAAAAGAACTCTCAATACATACAGGGTCCCTCGTAGTCCTGACCCTTTCTCCAGTGCCAGCTTTTTCACCTTGAGTCGTTTTGTTTGACCGTCCTGGGGCCTGGCGAAAACCTCCCGCCGTGATTTTTATCGCGACGCGAGCACGTACGAAGCCATCCAAATTTTGCGCCGAGGAACGCCAGAAACCGATCGCCTGAGACCGCCAAGGACCCGCAAAGACCGCTGAGGATCAGAAGACCGCCGAATATCATTGAATACTGCAGAAGACCGTCAGAAGACCGCCGAAGACCACCGAGGACCAGCCAGGGCCGATGGGTAATCAAGAGGTCCATGGTCGAATGCGTTGATGTCTAGGTTTCTTTCATGCCAAAGGGGCTTCCAACTTCGACCTCAGTTTGGCGTCCAAGGGCGTGGCCCATACCAACGTCATGTTTGTTTCACAACGTGGGCCTCCGGAGGTCTGGACCCCTTCCCCGGGACCGCCTTTTCATCCCGAGCAGTCTTTTGACAGTCCTGGGGCCTGGCGAGGGGTGATTTCCCTCGTGTCGTGACGCCGTGATGCCAGGGCCTCCAGAGGGGTCCGATCGGATGTGGTTGGATGGTCGCGCCGCATCGCCGACGCATTGGCGACGCGGCCCGATGTTAAGCCCGACTTCCTCCACGACGAAGTCGCCGACGTCGTCGATGCGTCGCCGATGCTTCGGCGCGATCCTCCGACCGCATCTACTCGGACCCCATCTGAGCGACAGGCGAAAACGGGGTCGTCCTCACTGACACCTGTGCGCAAGCTGCCCGCGTAAGGTCGCGCATTAGCGCCCTCGTCTCCAGTCAAGCGTGCTG
>CAUYUJ010015271.1:7500-97500 GCA_963575745.1 Prorocentrum cordatum
CTCAGATTAATCGTTTTCGTTCGCGTCGTGTACCACGCCGCTCATTTCGGCACGCCCCTGGCACTGTTCGTTGCCTCGTAGGGATCACCACCGAAAAAGTGAATCACAATTGCGGTGTTTACACCTGCGTATGGTTCTGTCCTTCGCCAGGCTAATTTCAATAAAAACGCTACGCTCCGTGGTGCAACCCTAATACAAACCCTATTCGAATTACCGCGTGGAGGTAGCGTTAACACCAATGCTCCCTCGGGAGTCCTTTCGGTTTTGGTATTCTCACCGCTTCCTTGGGAATCTACACGGGTTCCTAGGTCCGAAGGATCCAGCAGGTTTCTCTTAGTATTTCTCAGGATGCCTCAGGACTCGTTGGGATTCTTCAGGTCTGCCGAGATTCTCCAAGGACCCCGGAAGGCTCCGAAGGTTTTTGCCGGATTCCGCAAATCCCCTTGGGATTCAACGGGATGTTCTGGGGTCTTTTCAACATTTCATATTTCCGTCGAGGTTTTTCACGGTTCCACCAGTTCACGGATAATAGTTCCTCATCGGGCCCCTTTTGGTCCACGCCGCATTCCCCAGGACCCCTCAGTCGGCGTCAACCCAACATACTTATATTATGTGCGCGTCGCACCCCATGGGCGACGCGCGCACCGAGAAATCTTATAGTGTATGCGTCGTGGCGGGCGCTTTCTGGCCACATCGCTCGGGAAACGATATATTACTAGCCGGCCGCTCTGCGGTTGATCGGGAGTTTCTGTATATAGAAGAAGGTGCGTGCGCTTGTTGGCGAGGGTGAGGATGAGGTTCCTCCTCCTCCTCCTCCTCCTCCTCCTCCTCCTCCTCCTCCTCCTCCTCCATCCTTCTCTTGCCTCCGTCTGTCCTCCTCCACCCCGCAGCTCCATCATCTTCTCCTCCTCCTCCTCCTCCTCCTCCTCCTCCTCCTCCTCCTCCTCCTCCTCCTCCTCCTCCTCCTCCTCCTCCTCCTCCTCCTCCTCATTCCTCCTCTGGGCACCTCCCCCGGGGCGCGGATCCACCGGATCTGTCCGGATCTGTCCGGAAACGGTGCCGGAGGCCGCTCTGGGCTCCTCTGGGCACCTCCCCCGGGGCCGGTTTTGTGAGGATGTCTCAAGCGAGGGCGCCGGTTTGGGATTCGTCACCGGATCCAGCGGATCCACCGGATCTGTCCAAAAACGGTGCCGGAGGCCGCTCTGGGCCCCGACCATCAACATCTTCATTATCTTGCGGTTTCTTTATTTTCTTGCGGTTTCTTGTGATTTTACGGTTGCTTTTTAAAGAATAACTTTAGAAACAAGCGGAATCCTTTAAAAACCACATGTAAAACACATAAATCCTTCAAAAAGATAACGAAAACCCGTAAGAGATATGGTTTTCCTTTAAAAATGCCACGGGGATCCAAATTACGGGTCCGAGCGGATCTTGGCTATATTGAAAGTATCTTAGGGCCTTGGGTGTCTGGGGTGGCTTGGGTGTCTGGGGTATCTTGGGGTATACCTGGGGTATTTGGGGTATATTTTGTATCTTGTGTATATTGGGTGTCCTGGGTATCTTGGGTCACGAAACGTGCGAGTGGGCAACAAGAAACCCAACGTTCGACAGTAGCATCTGGGGCTCGAGCCAGCGCTCGGGGCTTTGAAGACCTCGAGCCTTCATATTCGCCTCGAGGAGGCTCTGTCTTTTTTCTCTCGTGGCTCGACCCCGACCGAGCCCAGATGACATCTACGGGCCACTTCCGCGGCGTTGTCCCAGGCGAACCAATGCAAAGCAGCATTGTCGGCAACTACGACCATGTGATGAGGAGGGCGGAGGTCAACCTCCAGAGCACGGCCTTTGTACTGAAGGACGTCGGCGCTGCCATCTCCCGCGAGATAGCCACGCTGCAGGATCACAAACGCATGCTCCAGCTCAGCCTGGTGCGCGCGAAGCACGGCAAGACGGACAATGTCAAGGAGCAGATGGCCAAGTCGGAGTACGAGTATCAGCTGAAGGACCAGATCGACTCGCTCACGAAGATGATCGATGAGCTCAGCAAGCAGCACGGGTTCATCAACATCACGGCGAACCAGACAGTCGACGTGACCAGCGACAAGAACTACAACGAGCCCCAGAGCGACGAGCAGGCGATCATCATGAAGCTCGAGACGGGCGAGGAGACGCTCCTGATCGAGAAAAATGGCGCCCCCTACCAGGTCCCGTGGAAGGCGGGCGATCCCAACTCCTGGGTGCACTACGGCTGGAAGCAGAAGGACCCGTCCTTGTGGGTGGATCCCCTGTCAGTCGGCAGCAGTGGCAGCAGTCCATCGGTGCCCACGGACACCAAGACTCTCTGGGTAAAGGTCGAGGCGCTCGAGCGCAAGTTGGCGGAGTCGACCGCTGGGCCCTCGGAGCAGGCTGAGTGAGGGAGCGGCTCATCATGCGAGTGCGAAGCCTGTACTTTTTCCACCAGTGACGTGGAGACGCAAAGGCTGTATTTTTTTCCCCGCCGACGGCGTGGGGACGAAGCGATTGGATGAACTATGCTATTGGGACGTGCAGCGATGCGTGCACTGATAAAAACAGTTGGATCACCAATGCAATATTCATTGCAATCTGCACTGAAGCACGCAATCGCTATAAGGTCAGCATCCTTGCCATCATGGGTTCCAATTGTCATAGGGTCCGCATCCTTGCCATCAGAGGCCCTCAGGAGAGTGGAAGGACGTCCCATGTGGCCCCAAGCGACCCACAGGCCCCAAGATGCCCTGAGAGGCTTGTAGGCCCCAAGAGGCCGTAAGAGGCCCCAAGGCGAGAGCCCCATTTTGGAGGAGGAGCCACATTTCAATCGTGAACGCTCCGTGTCCTAAGAAATCGGAGGCCACGCCGTAACGGGTGACACGCACATTTTCTGCGTAACGATTGATTGGGGAATCCATTCCAAATCCGAAACCCAAATCCCCCTCCGTCCCAGAGTTCCCTGGGCTGTCCTGATTTTGGTGTGTGACTGCCAATGGTTTGCGTTGTGCGTGTGTCTTTGAAGTTTGTTTCTGCCCACGCTGCCCATGTTGGTCAGAAGTTTCTAAAGGGGGGGGGAGTGCTTTGGCCTGAACGTTCTCTTTCCTGTGATGCCTGGACCACGCCACACCACGCGCACGCAAATGCCCCTCCCCCCCCAAAAAAAAAATGATGCCACCGTGTCCTTGCATTGCCACTTTGGCTCAGCATGGCAGCCCTTCGGACCCCTGGTTGCGACCTCGGAGATGACGATGCTGAGCGCATCTTCGATTCACACATCAAGATGTCGCAATGCACCCCAGACAAGCTGTGGTGTTTATCGCGCTTGACAGCGCATGGGATGACATCTGATTGGCCAGCCTTGAAGAAAGCGTTCGATGAGCTCCACGCGATTCTCATGACTTCACATGGGCTCATTCCTCACCAGGTTTCGCTCAACCGCCAGTTCAGGAAGTGGATTGCTGGCAAGGGTCTGCAATGGACGCCTACAGAAATAGAGAGGTGCGTGCTGAACCTCCGCACGATGCTGTCGACTCTTCTTGACAGGAAGCGTCGCGATCAAGATGCCCCTCGAAACTACGGCCAACTCCAGATCCTCATGGACATGATGAAGCTCGTGAAGAACGACGGTGGCAATCGCAGGCTCTCGCACAAGCAGGACGTCCCGACCGTTGTGCCGATTCCCCCAAAACACATCGTCACGGTCGAGATCAGCGACGACGAGAAAGCCGAGGAGGTTCGCTTAGACGACGCCGTGAGCAGCGAAGATGACTTGGAGCGCAAGCTGTTCGGATCCAAGTCGTCTACGAGTGCCACCGCGACACCTGGGGCCGTTCCGCTGACGGCATCTGCTCTGGCCGAGCTGGCGGCGTGTCCACCTACAGGGCCATCTCCGCAGGAGTACGCCAGCACCAACAAGACCAAGAAGGATAAGACGAAACCATCCGTGCCACTGCATTCTTCTGCAGATGAGGGCTCTGAAGACGGACAAGAGCAGCATGTGCATGTAGCCAAGGGCAAGCGCAAGAAGCGCAAGGGCAAGGGCAAGGGCAAGCGTACGGCGCCATCGGCGGCCAAGCGCCAGACACCAGCCAAGAGCAAGGTCGATGCCACCGAGAGTGCTGTCGATCCAATTGCCAACTACATCGGCATCAAGGGCGCGCGCCTGTCTGCGCTGAGGAACCGAGTGTATTCCAAAGCGCGCGCCATGGAGAAGAAATGCCGACTCGGCATGGGGTGGTCCAGGGAGACAGCATTGGAGTCTGCGGCAGAGTATGCTAACAAGCAGGTCTCGCGCTGGCTCAAGGCCATTGGCGAAGACAAGTGAGTTTTATTTTTGCTGCGCTGCTCGGCGATTTGGGGCTCGCTGTTGCAGGCAATTTCTGGGTTGCACCTCGAAGCGCAGGGCAGGGCCGCAGAAAATAGAACTACAGTCAGATTAAAGAGTAAGAATTGCATTCGTGTGTCGAGGGTGTCTCAAGCGAAACACCGTCCACGGAACTTGTTGAGGATGTTTCAAGCGACGGGCGCATCTTGTAGATTCCAGGCTCCCCTGGGGGATCGCGTGGAGGACAGCTCAGCTTTTGTCGAGGATGTCTCGAGCGATGGTTTTGCCTTGCATGATCTGGTGAGGGCCTCTCAAGAGAGCCCCTTTGGCTCCGCGCTCGCGAATGTCTCCGAAGAAACACTTTGACTTTTGGGAGACAGTTGAGGGCTGCAGGAATCAAACACTACGTGGCCACTATTTTTTCAGTGTGCGTGAACAGCCCATCCGAGGACATGGGTCGCTGCACCGAAACATACGAGAAACAACAAGGCGGTTGAAGAATGATTGAACCATGCATACTTCAACGTATAATTCAATCTACAATTCGACTCGGGGCCCAATCAGATCCAACCGGGGTTCGAGCCAAGTCCGCAAAACGAAAGATCCGTCACGGTGGCCAGCGGCCTTACCTCGTGATCTGAAATTTTTGACGCTTTTCGTATCCCCACCAGCCCATCCAAAAACGATGCCTAAGCGAATTGCGGTGATCAGGGTAAGTGAGGGAGCATACAGAGTAGCAAAGGGCTGGGGGACCCGTCTTACCCAAGAGGGCGAGGATGGAGGAGTCGGAGGAGGATGAGGAGGAGGAGGAGGAGGGGGAGGAGGGGCAGCAGGTGGGAAAAGTGGGAGGAGGGAGGGGGGAGGAGGGGGAATAGGCGGATGATGAGGAGGAGGGGGAGGAGGAGGAGGAGGAGGATGAGGAGAGAGAAGAGGAAAGGGGGAGGAGGATGAGGCTGATAAAGTTGAGGAGACGGAGGAGGAGTAGGCCGACAAGGAGGAGGAGGAGGAGGAGGGGGAGGAGGATGAGAAAGATGAGAAGGAACACGAACAATGACGTGCACAAGAGCCTCCTAGGATGTCCCTTGGAAGTTGTTTGGGAGTCCTCTTGGAGCGCCTGGGGGATTCTTGGATGCCTCGGGTTCCATCTTCCCTTCTTCCCCTTCGGGGAGGGGTTTACCCCTCCCCCTAGCCCCCTCCCCTGGACCTGGACGGGGGGGGGTCGCTGGTAGTTGGAGCGTCCAAAACGGCCTCGGCGAGGAAGCCAACATCACCGATTTTACTGGGGTGTTGGCCGAATTTAGCACCCTTCCTTTGATCGATCACCTCCTAGATGGCCCCAAGAGCGCTCCCAAGGCCCCCAAGAGCGCCCCAAGAGGGCCTCAAGGGGCGCCCAGGAGGCCCCAAGAGGTCCCCAAGAGGCCCTGAAGAAGCTCCCTAGACCCCCAAGGGGCCTCACGAGGAACTTCCCTAAACCACCTACGCCCAGAGGGCTGGTGGGATTTGCAAATGGCACGCGCCCGTTCCAGAGCCGTCTCTCGGCTCAAACCAAGAGCATTCTGGGGTGCCCTAGTTCCCTCTATGTCTGGTGAGTTTGTCGCCTTTGGAGGGCGAGGCCATCGCCTGGGCAGCAATGGCGAGATCATGCCACGCGCAGCTCCCAGCGAGGGACAGAACCAGCAGCAGCCTGGCGAGCGGGGCGAGGCGGCGCGCCCGACGCTCAACTCCGAGGTCGTGGACGTGGGGGGCGGTGACGACGGCGATGGGCGGCAACCTGCCGATGATGAGCGTGATGAGCAGCCGAATTCAGAACACGATGAGTTCGTCGTCGCCGTGGAGGGCGCGTCACTTCGCCTGAAGAACATCATGGACACGATGATGGTCGCGCAGGGCTGGATCGAGAAGCTTGGTGACAACAAGTGGACCGAGAAGCTCAAGCATGATGCATCAAGGCTGCTCGCAGACATGGGGCACTTCGAGAACTGGACCAATGGGATCAACTGGCACACGGAGAACATGCAACCACTGCTCCAGACCATAGAAGAGAACCACGCTGAGTTCAATGGGCGCGTGGCGAAGCTCAAGCCGTACATGCCGCAGTTGCAGGAGGACGCCGACGAGAAGACGGAGGAGGCCCGAGATGCAGCGGACGAGGTGGACGAGAAGAAGTTCTTCGTCAAATCGAGCAGGCACGAGAAGCCAGTCATGAAGACCAAGGGCAAGTCCAAGGACACGAGCACTGGCAAGGGCTCCAGGGGCAAGAAGGCCAAGGGCAAGGACAAGCCCGACAAGACCCCGACGGCGAAGAAGCAGGCCAAGGGCACGGGCCAGGCGAGCATGAAGAGGCCATCAGCTGCTCCGCCCAGAGGTGTGGATGACGATGGCACAGACTCAGACGATCAGCCAATCTGCAGTCAGTCCTCGAAGTGATGGGCACGGACAGAGTCCACACAGCGTTTCGCATGCGCCGTCGCCGAGCGCGGCGGCGCGTGCTCGCTCGCCGGGGCCCAGCCCTGTAGATCAGATCCCGCTGGCAACGACTGCTGTACTGTTGAAAACTGCGTGCTCCATTTTTGCAGTGCGAGTTCACAACCATGCAGTGCAATGCCCAGGGTGCACATGCGAACCATCAAATTGAATTATACATTGAATCATAGCTATAATTCAATCTATAATTCAATCTATAATTCAATCACGTTTTTCATATATATATATATATGTATGGTTTTATAGATTGAATTATAGATTGAATTATAGATTGAATTATAGCTATAATTCAATCTATAATTCAATTTGATGGCGAACGAAGTTCGGAGGAGTCGGTCCTGAACATTATGTGTCTCTTTCGGAGTCCGTGTAAGTCCAGCCCGTCTGTGTGAAACACATGTAACTAACTACATTTCTCTCTGAATAAGGTTTCCGTGGTCGGTACTCAGGGGATCCAGGGTCGAGGCTGCAGTGTTGTGATGGTCCAGTGGGCCTGTCACCGACGATCTCTTTGCAGCTTCAACTGCTTCGGCCTGAACTCACCTCCCCTTCTGGAGGGATGGCACCGCTCTCGTCACTGCAGCCGTTTTCCATCGAGCATTGCTGGCGCCAGTTCGGGCCATCCCGTTCGGTGCCAGGACATCGCGCCTCGATGGGGCCGAAGCGGATCGCCGCGAAGCTCTCGGAGATTCAGTTATCCAACGAGGAAATCGAGGCTGCGAAGAGAGTGCTTCAGGCTGCAGATCAGAAGCGCGTGAACTCGATCAAGCAGGGGCTCAAGGCGTTTGTCGCTAGCAACCCTGACTCTCGGATCACGACGGCCAACCGCTACGACGAGACGTTCATCCTGAATTTCATCGGTCGCCAGGCTCGCTGCCAGGGCGCGCAGAGGAAGACCATAGCGTCGAAGGAGGTCGCCATCCAGAAGTCTAAGTTCTCGGACGTGATTCGCATGTCCGCCCACACCATGGGTCGAGAGCTTGGGCCACAGAAGGCAGAGTTGTGGCGGTCGGTTCTCAAAGCTTTACCAGATTCTCTCACTGGCCGCACCGAGCCATAATATTTGGAATACCCTGTGCCGAAGAACTGGGAGCGCATGACCGAGAGCGAGATGAAGAAGTTCTTGGTGGAGACCCAGGGCGACAGCAGCTTAGAGGACGTGCAGATGGCCATGGATCGCCAGGGGCCTTCCATGGAGCTGAGCGGCTCGGTGGCATCGAGCAGCGGAGTCGACCCTTCCCAGGTGAAAGTGGAGCCTGCCGACGCTGAGGAGCAGGCGAAGAAAACGCTCGCCCTCAAGGTTGCCAAACTTCAGTCCGAGTTACCGCAGTTGGTCAGGGAGTTCCAGGACAAGACCTTGGAGCTCAAGCTGATCCACACAAAAGCGAAGAACAACGCCGACCCCTACCACTCGGAGTTCATGAACGATCTCGAAGGATGCTTGAAAAAATGAAGACGACCAAAGGGATCTTGGAGCGCCTGCACACGGAAGAGGCCGACGCGAAGGAGGTTCCCAAATTGATCAAGCAGGTGGACGATATGCGCGAGAAGTACGAGCAGATCGAGGAGTTCTCGTTGCGGAACGGCTACAAGGAGAAGGCCAACCCGAAGAAGCGCTCGCGTAAGTAGACGAGTTGAGGAGGTCAAGACACGTTTTAGTTCCTTGGTCTCGAGGCAGCCGTCTTGTCGGCAGCAGTGCCGCTAAGACACTCATAGGGGACGAGTGCATCGCCCACTGAAGCAGCCTCGGACAAAAAGGAAAACTTACCCTGGAGGAGGACCCAACCATTTGCAGTGGTGAGTGCCGCCTTCGGTGGAGCTTCCTGTGTGGGGCCACGATGCTAGTGAGGGATGCGCCGAACTGGCCCGAGGCCGCCATGCGATCCCTGCCAGCGGGGCATTCGGTAGAGCTCCGTATAGAGCCACGACCTTCACTAGAGGTGTGCCGAACTGATCCGACGGGAGGGCAAGACAGCCACATGTGATGATGAAGATGATGATGATGATGATGATGATGATGATGACGATGATGATGATGATGATGATGTGGATGACGATGGTGATGAAGGTAATTGGGGGAGGGAGGGGGGGAGGGGGAGGGCGAGGAGAGGCGAGGGATGCGGGGCGCTGCCTGTTCAAATCGAGGACCGAACGCCAAAGGATGGTTGGTAACAGACTGGGTGGGGCTCACCACGCCACGCACCATTAACAACATTAACAACAATAACAACAACGCTCATGTTGAGACGGTTCGCCATGCAGCATCAGCAACAAACACAATTAGCCGTGACAAGAAGAGCAGCAACAACAACAACAACGGCAACACAATCGGCAAGCAATGGCATAATTACAGTAACAACAGAACCAAGCCAACAACATCTGGCGACGCGTCTTTCCCAAGAAATGAAACCAAACATTGCTGCGGGGGCATCGCCGCCTCCTGCCGGCCTGTGGGGTGTTGGGTCCTCGTCTGTGCTTCTGGACTGGTCGTCGTCCTCGTCCCTGCTCCCGCTGCTCGCTCTGAATGCTCGTCTACTTATTCCCAATCGTCCACCCACCCATGGTGTGAGATGTGGATCCGCATACGTGAATTAGAGTGCCTCGTCAACTCAATGCAACACAGGGCAAGTGAAATGCAGAGCCGCAGGGTCGCACATTATGATATTCAGAATATAGCTCGACCTGAAACAAAGAGTTTCGTAACATGTGAAGCATTTCCGTACGACCTCAGCCCTGGAACGTTAAACTCTTGTGTTCCGTCGCCGTTTTGGCTCCAGCATGAGAAACCGATGAGCACGCGCAGCCTGCGCATTTTGTTCGTATGTTTACTTTGCACGCATGGCTTCGGTGCGCAGCGAGGTGTGCGGCAGAGGCTGGCAGAGGCTGAGGCTGCGCCAGACACGCCTCCTCCTGATGGCAAGCCCGAATTGCCATCTCATCGCGTTCGGGGCGGAGTGCGGCGGCGACTTGAAGCTGGCACCGTCACTGACCCGCAGGCTTCAGCATCTTTGCCATTGTATCGTTCGCTGAAGAGGGATTGGGGGTCTGGCGTGCTCAGCTCTGCACGCGTGCAAGAGTACTCGCACGGCGCCCGCGAGCAAGGCGCTATCGGACTGGATCGTTTGGCCGACGCTGGTGCAAACGGGCAACGCCCTGGGAATTTATTCCGTGACCTCAAGAGGATTTTCGGCTGGCCGTCAGGTTGCGCGCCAATTGAATGGATTAAGTTGCCAGCCAAGAGAGGACGTGCTACGCCTCATCCTGTGCTCTGGCCCCACGTTTTTGCGAAGCGCATGTTTGATGAGCGGGCCGACCTTTTCACGCAGCGCCTTTGCGGGGCAGACGGCTCATGCAACCATTTCTGGGAAGGGATATCCGATTCGGCGTTCGTGCGGCGGCGCCCGAATCTCCCTCGTGAAATCTGGCCAACAACGATCCCGCTTGGTTTTCACGCCGATGGCGGGGGGTTCAGCAAACACGATTCTTTATTTGGACTGTCGTGGAATAGCCTCGCTACGAGTAAGACATCGTCGGTGCAATCACGTTTCCTCTTCACAGGGATTAGAAAGTCGGACATGGTACCCGAGACGCTGGACCTGCTGATGAAAGCTTTCTCTTGGAGCGCCAATATTCTGCTGACGGGTGAAACGCCGATGCTTGACTGGCAGAATAACGAACTACCAGGTGGCGGCCTCCCCCTCGCAGGTGGCTGGAAAAGGCCAGGTCGTCCAAGTTCGGGGCGGCTGGCAATTCTTTTGCCGGGCGTTCTACTTTGCCCAATGGAATGCTGCCGATGTCATGTGTCCATTCTGCAGGGCGTCGAACGTCCATCGCGAAAGAGCATGGTATGACGTGGGCCCAGAAGCAGGGTGGAGAGAAACCGTTTGGTCCCACGAAGCATTCTTGGCCCATCTGGCCTCGCAAGGCCTTCCCGTGCCTGCTTTCTTTCAGCCAAGACATGGGGTCATCGGCCTCAGGCTGGAGAATGTGATGGTCGACATCCTGCATACACTGGACTTGGGCATGACAGCTCATGTCATCGGCAGCGTCCTTTTTGCATTCGCATGTTTGCGGAAGAGTTTCGGCGGAGCCACGTGCGACGAGGGCGCTTCCCGATTGTCGTCATATTTGCAGCAATGGTACCAGCAGACAGGAAGCCACTCTCGCATCAAAGGTGTCTTGACCCTGGCCAGGCTTCGCACCGATAAAGGTTGGGCGAAGTTGAAAGCACATGGCGCCGCTACCAGGCATCTCACGTCATTCGCATTGCACGTGCTGTCCCAGTTTGCCAATTTTAATGACGCACAATGGGGCCTGCACGATCGGTTGGCTTTCGCTGCGTGCCAGTTGCTCGACCGTTTTTATGAGATAGTGAAAATAGAAAGCTTGTACATGAGTGACGCTATACACGAGGAGCTGGATACGTTGAGTGCACAGTTTACGTCGATTTATTGTAAGCTTTCGAACTGGAGTTTCTCACGACATCTCAAGATCTGGAAATTAGCGCCCAAGCTACACCTTTTCGAGCACCTTGTGATGCAGTCGATGCAATTCGGGAATCCAGCCTACTGGTGGACATACGCGGATGAAGATCTGGTTGGGCGCTTGATAAGAATTCTTGACGCTTCGCGTATCCCCACCAGCCCATCCAAAAACGATGCCCAGGCGAATTGCGGTGATAGGGGAGTGAGAGAACATACAGAGTAGCAAAAGGCTGGGGGACCCGTCCTACCCAAGAGGGCGAGGATGGAGGAGGAGTCGGAGGAGGGTGAGGAGGAGGAGGAGGAGGAGGAGGAGGAGGAGGAGGAGGAGGAGGAGGAGGAGGAGGAGGAGGGGGAGGAGGGTCAGCAGGTGGGAAAAGTGGGAGGAGGGAGGAGGGAGGAGGGGGAATAGGCGGATGATGGGGAGGAGGGGGAGGAGGAGGAGGAGGAGGAGGATGAGGAGGGGGAGGGAGAGACGAGGAAAGGAGGAGGAGGATGAGGCTGATAAAGTGGAGGAGAAGGAAGAGGAGTAGGCCGACAAGGAGGAGGAGGAGGAGAAGGAGAAATGTGAGAAGGAGCAAGAACAATGACGTACACAAGAGCCTCCTATGATGTCTTTTGGAAGTTGTTGTTGGGTCCTCTTGGAGCGCCTGGGGGATTCTTGGATGCCTCGGGGATCCTCTTGAGGCCTCTTGGGGGTCTAGGGAGCCTCTTCAGGGCCTCTTGGGGACCTCTTGGGGCCTCCTGGGCGCCTCTTGAAGTCCTCTTGGGGCGCTCTTGGGAACCTTGGGAGCGCTCTTGGGGCCATCTTGGATGTGATCGATCAAAGGAAGGGGGTCCATCAATTAGCCTCCCCCGTCGGGAGCCTCTAAAATCGGCCAACACCCTAGTAAAACCGATGATGTTGGCTTCCTCGCCGAGGCCGTTTTGGACGCTCGAACTACAAGCGAAACCTCCCGTCCAGGTCCAGGGGAGAGGGTGAGGGGGAGGGGTAAACCCCTCCCCGAAGGGGAAGAAGGGAAGATGGAAAATGCAATTCCCTAAACCACCTACGCCCAGAGGGCTGGTGGGATTTCTCATACTGTTCATCCGAATACAATCGCTGAGTCTATGTTGTGTAAATGGGCGCACTGTGTGTTTGACGAGATATAGTTGGATCTCGATGTGGACACCTGGAACTGAGGTAGATCATCATCATCATCATCATCATCATCATCAGCATCACTCATCACCATCACTGGGATCTCAGTAAGAGAAGCGGGTGGATTCAAACGGGGGTACTACCTAGTTTTCTGAGAAAGACCAGTCGCGGCGACGAGAGCATTTGAACACAACGTTTAAGAATGGCACGGGGAATTTTAAAGGCACATCCCTTATGAATTTTTGAATGCCCGTATATCTTACGGCCCCCGTAAGATCTTATGGTTGTTGATGCTCTGGGGGCTCCTCTGGGCACCTCCCCCGGGGCCGGTTTTGTGAGGATGTCTCAAGCGAGGGCGCCGGTTTGGGATTCGTCACCGGATCCAGCGGATCCACCGGATCTGTCCGGAAACGGTGCCGCAGGCCGCTCTGGGCTCCTCTGGGCACCTCCCCCGGAGCCGGTTTTGTGAGGATGTCTCAAGCGAGGGCGCCGGTTTGGGATTCGTCACCGGATCCAGCGGATCCCGGATCTGTCCGGAAACGGTGCCGGAGGCCGCTCTGGGCTCCTCTGGGCACCTCCCCCGGGGCCGGTTTTGTGAGGATGTCTCAAGCGAGGGCGCCGGTTTGGGATTCGTCACGGATCCAGCGGATCCACCGGATCTGTCCGGAAACGGTGCCGGAGGCCGCTCTGGGCTCCTCTGGGCACCTCCCCCGGGGCCGGTTTTGTGAGGATGTCTCAAGCGAGGGCGCCGGTTTGGGATTCGTCACCGGATCCAGCGGATCCACCGGATCTGTCCGGAAACGGTGCCGGAGGCCGCTCTGGGCTCCTCTGGGCACCTCCCCCGGGGCCGGTTTTGTGAGGATGTCTCAAGCGAGGGCGCCGGTTTGGGATTCGTCACCGGATCCAGCGGATCCAGGATCTGTCCGGAAACGGTGCCGGAGGCCGCTCTGGGTTCCTCTGGGCACCTCCCCCGGGGCCGGTTTTGTGAGGATGTCTCAAGCGAGGGCGCCGGTTTGGGATTCGTCACCGGATCCAGCGGATCCACCGGATCTGTCCGGAAACAGTGCCGGAGGCCGCTCTGCTTGGATGAATGACGGTGTTTATACGCACTTACAGAACATATGAGTACATAGCTTCTGCTTACGCAGGTTACTACAACAAGATATACTTAGGTTAGTACTTGAGATACAGACGTACTTATAACCAGGTGTTAGTAGGTTAGCTAACTAGCTTAATCTAGTTACGATAAGTCCGCTATCCTGGATACGCTAACTCCGCTATCCTGTATACGACCAATAACAAAACTTTAAACATCTACTAAATTTTAAATAACAAGGCCATGTAGTTTCGAAAACAAACCGCATACAAACAAACATAAACAACACAAAACACATAAACGCACACGTTTGAAGCATCGGCGTGCACATTGATTGTTTCGAGGGGCCCTTTGGGGGCCTGGGGGAGAGCGGCTCTATGGGCTCCATGGGGCCCTTTGAGGGTTCCTCCAGGGGCCCCCTGAGGGCATTCGAGGGGCTTCTCAAAGCCAACTAAAACAAGTCCGCCAGACAGCACGGCCAGCAACACTATGTTTCATATTTTTGTGCATAGGACGTGCCGAAGTTTCGGCGGCAACAGGACCTGACATATGCTGCCGACCTCTGCGGGCCAGAACACGGTCGGCTCCAGCAGACTGGAAGTAGGCACTACAATCGGAGCATCTTGCACGATACATTTTGCAACGTGAAACTGGACCGACTGAAGATCCCATTCGCTCACGCAGCTGACCACGACTCCATCGATGCTGCAGTGGCACCATACTTCACCAAATCGAATGAGCCCATCATCATTCTGGAATGCGACCACATCAGCAGCCCTGATGAGTTTAAAATTGACAAATGCTTTTGAACTTGCCAAGATGGTTGCTGCAGGGCTGATACCAAATTCCGAAGTCAAGGCGCAGCGCATTTTTTTTGATGCCGCATGCGGCTCCACGAGGTCTGACTTAAATATAGGATGCTGCAGGTGATACACTGCATCAAGAGCAACTGCCTCTACCAAACCCTTCTCGTAACTACGGTCATTATGGCGAGACTCCGCGAGACGTTTCACTGTTTTGTGCTTCCTTTCCATGAGGAAGCACGACACCAACTGCCTAAAACGAGCGAATTGTGGGCCTATGTGGGTTGCCCAGTGGTTCTTGGGTTTCCACAAGGACTCTCCATACGCAACTTGATGAGCATACAAATGGGTTAAAATCGAATCGTCCAAAGAGTTCGCACTC
Organism: Prorocentrum cordatum; assembly: GCA_963575745.1. Taxonomy (NCBI): domain Eukaryota; class Dinophyceae; order Prorocentrales; family Prorocentraceae; genus Prorocentrum; species Prorocentrum cordatum. The sequence goes on from CAUYUJ010015271.1 coordinate 22,218, forward strand.
ACAGTGCCAGAATTTGCAACGCTGAGTAGCTCAAGCACCTTGCACAACAAAATTGCACTCTCAACTTGCGGCCTGCACTGGCCAGAAGGATACGCGATATCGACGAGAAACTTGTGCAGCACAGGTGCAAGGGCCAACATCTCGGATGCCGACCCTCCTGGCGTAAATGATTTGTTGCCTTTGCATATGTTTCGGGCGTTGCTGTAACAACCAGGCCACCTGAAATTCTGGAGGTATGCATCCAACTGCTTAGCACCTAATCTATTATTGGTTGCTTCGGCGAGCGACTGCATCAAGCAGACCACCTCATTATTGAATATTCCATCAACGGCGTATATGTGCATCCAGTCCCAGCCCCAGACAGAGGCTAGCCTCACCCGTAAATCCGAATCTTGCATCACGCCAGTTTCGCAATATATGAAACCATAGTACACCTCGACTTCCTTCAGCTTGACGGGGTCGGTTGTTGCCAGATGCCCCAGCCTGGACTGCATAGACCAGATGTCTTCGTCAGTCAATGCCTTAAACTCTGAACGATCTAAAGTCGATGACGGGAGGCAGAAGTTTGTGCGCTCACCGACATACGCCGAGTTAATGCCCACAATGTTGCAACACAGTGGGCATATTTTCACACCGTTGCAGCCTTTTGTCGTCAGCATGAACTTGTGCGCTCTCTCGTCTTGCACAATTAAATGCAACTTGGCAAATAGCAGCCGTGGGCTGTCCTCCCCTGGAATCTGAAATGAGACTCCATGTCGGAGGTCATAAGATGACGGTTGCCCAAAAAACAATTTCAACAGCGCACGAGTAAATTGAGACATGCCTCCACTCAGTTTGTTCACATGCGAGGACCTGCAGCACGTCAGAGTCATCCATACTTCCTCGGCGGACAGGGCTGGATACCCCATGTTGTGGATTGCCCAGTAGAGCGTCTGTACTTTACGAAAATTATGAAGCCCCAAGCTGTTCCCAGGTGTTACTTCATCTGAATACAGTATCAATTCCATTACATTGCTGCTGGCGTCCATTGTTTGAATGAACACCTGGCGAAACTCCGACGATACTGTCAGCGCTACTTCCAGCATTGCCAATGGGTGGATCACCCAGCAACCGAAACCAGGAGTGAGGAAGTCATCGGGAAGTCTCTGCACGAGCGGTCCAAATTGAGTCCCCTGGTATGCAACATCTTGTCTGGCCTTCCGCACGGCCCAAGTCGAAGTCGCACTTGGACACTCAGCCTCTGAATCCCTCAGCTCTTTCAACACAGAAGCTAAACCTGCATCGGTGACGTGAGACTTTCTGCCGAGGTCTGACAGCTTCAATCTCTTTGGATGTCCTGACATGACCTGAGCCAAAACGGCTATGCACGTGCATATACACGTATGTTGCATGGTTGTATACGCATGCGTATATGTGTTTATGGGGGCATGTGGGCTACAACAGTACCATGGGCAGCTGCCTTGCAGCAAGAAGCCGAACTACTACAATACACATGCATGCATACATACATACATACATACATGCATGCAGACAGCTTGGGCCGTCTGGCAGGACCGCTCTTGGGCAGTCATAGGTAATAGGGCTACCTTGGGACATATTGGGCATAACCTGAGCAACTGCCACGACTGTGTTGAAGGCATCTTGGGCCATTTTGGGAGCCCATTGGCCGTGAGGCCGATTTTGGAACGCCGTTCCATGTTAGTGTTGGGGCATACTTTGGAACGCCGTTTCAATTTGCATCTGGGGCAGCTGTCACGACTGTCTTGAACGCCTCTTGGACCATCTTGGGAGCCAGCGAGCCCGCGAGGCCGATTTTGGAACGCCGTTCCAATTTAGTTTTGGGGCAGATGCTGGAACGTAGTTCCAATTTACTTCCAGGGCAACTGTCACGACTGTCTGGGAGGCATCTTGGGCCATCGTGGGAGCCGCTTGGCAGTGGGCCGCATTGGGGGGTCCTCTTGGGCAGGGGTCCCGTCTTAATGGCATTGCTTGCAGCTGCCGTAGCCTTTTCGTTCGTAAGCCCAGTGGCTTCGCCAACGTGCGGTGGTCAGATGCGCACACCGCCGACCCCGAACTCAAACTTACAGAAGGCAATTTACTAGTGTGCACGTCATGCGCATTCCAGGTGAACAGTCGCTGACTGGCCCACGTGTGACAACCCTATGCAGGCAAACCTATCGAATTCGCAGGCCGTCGTTAGCACGAGCTGCGCACATAACATTGAACGCGTGCCAACATGCTCCAGCCTGGTTCAAAATTGTTGTCAGACATGGATGTGGACAACCGCCCCTAGTCATCTTCACATGTATCTGCCCCCCCTCATGCAATGCCTACCTGGAAGGCCAACATGCCCGTCGGGCACGTAGCGTGCGTGCCTAGCTTTCGTCCCAGAGTTTACCAGCAGCCTGATACCCTTCCCGTGCAACGCAAATCGAATCAAAGTCACTCAACCCCGATGCAAGGGCAGCAGCCTTGGCGCGACCGTAGACCCAGGAGGCCCATGCGTTCTTAGACCTGCCGCCGATCGCTGTGGAGTCCAGGAATTCAGCGTAGAATGTCCTCTTGCGCTTGCCACCTGCCCCTCCCCACTCATGTAGCCACGTACGCGCGTACAGATCAGATAATTACCCCTCTCCTCCTCCTCCTCCTCCTCCTCCTCCTCGTCATCATCATCATCATCATCAGCATCATCATCATCATCCTATGCCTCCTCATCTTCCTCCTCTTCCTCCTCCTCATCCCCTGTGTAGCGGAAGTGTTCCGCTACATGTCACCCCCTCGGCAGCACCAGTGAGCGCCTTTTGTAGCGGAAGGGTTCTGCTACAGGTCTTCCCCCTCGTCCTCCCCCAGCCTCCTCATCATCTTATTCTTCATCCTCCTCCTCCGCCTCCGCCTCCTCGTCATCCTCATCCTCCTCATCCTCGTCCTCATCCTCCTCCTCCTCCGCCCTCCAGGAGGAGGAGGAGCTCCTCATCCTGGAGGGCGGAGGGGGAGGAGGAGCTGGCACGAGCCCCAAGAGGGCCCGCCCGAGTCACCAGTAACAACCGTGCTTGCATCATGATGCATGCGCCCACCCATGGCCCCTGCCCACCGATGCTGGAGACGGAGGCTGCCTTCGCTGTTGCCTTCGCCTTTCCCTTGGCCTTTGCCTTGGGGGGGGGGGGGGCTGCCTTTGCCTGCGCAGGCCTCCGCAGACAGCGGTCACGACTGTGAGGTGGGAGCTTGGCTTTTGCAGCTGCCCTCATCTTCGCCTCGATCTCCGAGGCGATATCTACAGCATCTACGGTGACAGGCGCCTCCGAGGCTGGCGAGCCATCTGCTGGTGCATCAGCGGCAACGTCAATGCCCACGTCGGGCGCGTACCCAGCATCAGGGCTGGCCACTTTCTTCAGCGGCATGAGCGTCAACCCTGGTGTGGCAGGCGATGGCGATGCAGCAGCCTTGGGCTTCAGGTCATGAAGGCGTAGAAGTGAGTCGGTCCCTGACGTGGTCGCCAGTGGGCCCAGGCGCCTGTCGATCTCCCTGGCGATGGTGTCCTGTATCGCGAGCTGCGAAGGGGCGGCATCAGCGAGAGCAAGCATCGGCTGCTGTGGCGGTGCACTGTATTGCGCACCTGCTGCGGCGTCCATCTTGAGACTAGAATGCGTCTTGCGATATCCCATATCAGTCACGCACGCCAGTACGTCAGCAGGCGCTGGAACCGCATGGCTTGCGCCATATGCGAAGAGCTTCAGGTCGTCACTGAGGTTGCTAGGGTCGGGCGGCATCTCCGTCTGGTGTGGGAACCGCAGTGTGTGCTTACCATGGTCCTTCTCGAGCTGCTTGATCTTGCGCTGGATGTGCTTGGCGATCTCCTTCTTGGCACTCGGGGTGACGACGGTGCCACGCAATGCAGCTGCAACGAGGAGCGACGTCACCCTGCAAAGCAGCTTATTGCCAGGGCAGGTCACACCAACTGCAAAGAGGCGCTGTGCCATGGCGTTGGCCTTGGCGTTGATCACGATGTCGTCCGAACTAAATGTAGCCCAGTCCTCTGATGTGAAGTAGTTCTCAATTCCAGTACACCACTGGTTGTCGCGTTTACCAGAGGTAGGGCCACCAACAGCAAGAGCGGCGACGACGTTCGCCATCGCTGCAGCAAACGTGTTCTGCTGATCCGCAGTCCACGGGCCAGATGCGAGCTCAACGCTGACGGCAGTGCAATCATCGATTGTGAGCTTGGCCACGCCGATGGACTGGATGATCGCGTGGGACTGCGCCTGCAGCAAGCTCACCCTGGTAGTCGGGCCGTTGCCGAGGCTGATCTGGCTGTTGACGAATGCAACGCGCGCCCTGATAATGCTGATGAGACTCTCTGATGCCGCGGTTGCCATTGCTGTATCTGGGCGGAGTGGTGGGATACTGAGTCACAACACCTGGCGTCAACCGCAGCGTGGCTGTGGTAATGCGTGGAGCACGCGACGGCTTGAGCCGCAAAATGGCTACGGGGGCTGGGTTGATTGAGGCTGTGCGCGGCTGTGCAATGCTTGTCTGTTAGGTCTGGCTGTGGGTTTGAAGAGGAGGATGCGGAGGAGGAGGGGGAGGAGCAGGAGGAGGATGCTTATTTTCACAAAAATCCAAAAGTGCTAGGTAGAAGTTTTGGAAATTTCCAAAAGTGCTGGTTTGAAGTTTTGGAAATTTCCAAACGTTCCAGATAGATGTTTTGGATTCGTTTGAATATCATGGCAATTCCAAACCTTCTACCTAGCACTTTTGGAAATTTCCAAAACTTCTAACCAGCACTTTTGGAAATTTCCAAAACTTCTACTCAGCACTTTTGGATTTTCGTGAATGCGGCACGAATCACGGCTGTGTGACCGCCATCCCCTCTTATCGGGCTTTCATGCGTGTGCTGGGCATTGTCTTTTTTTGTTGTTTTCAGACAAACTCGCAACCTGCGTCGCGCGAGCATCGATCTGGAGCCAATCCGTCTAGGCCACACGCGTATGTTAACACTGCCCCCGTGCGCACATCGCGCATCGTGTATGTATACCTGGGTGACTGCTCATTCAGAGCTCGATGACACATGGCCATGGTGGCTGGGCGTGGTTGAGTCGTCCTTGGCAGTGTCGTCCTCGGCTGCATCGTCCATGGTAATGTCTTTCTCGAGGCCGACTGGGCTAGGGTTGTCGTCATGATACTTCTGGAGCACCTGGGAAATTTCGTCAACTGCTTCCTGCAGACTCTGACCATGCATTGGCTTAACCTGCATGCTCTTGCGCCTCATCACCTTCTTGACTGAGTCGAAGTACCAGGTCGTGCAGTAGTTCTTGTGGCGCATGTACGTGACGTCGGGCTGCGAGGCGACGACGGTCGCCACGCCAAGCGGCTCCAGAGGGCCCTTCTGGAGTGCCGTCAATGATTCTTCATTCACTTCGACTGCCAGCTTAGCATTCCTGCTTGCAGCAGTCATGACACGAACATTGTGCGTCGACCCGTCTGAGCAACGGACCTGGAGGACCGTGGAACACTGGATGTCATCGATCATGTCCCGCTTCGGCTTCTTGATTACTGGGATCGTATCGTCGTCGCAACTTCCGCTGAGTGGATCACCTTCACTCAGCATCGTGGCAATCATGCGGTCGGTCTTCATATTGCGCTCCTTGATGAGGTGGTGCACCATCTCGGTTTTGCCGTTCAGGAATTTCATGCACTTCGAATCCGTCAGATCAGCCACGACGAACTTGTAGCCACCCTTCTGGATGACGGCTGGCTTCCAGCTGCAAGCGTTGCTGATGTTCTCGGACTTGATGCATACGAAGTCGAACTCAATCGACACCATGGCTGTGTAAAGCCAGGGCTGATACAAGAAGGGGAGCCCTCAAACACCTTTGCAAACCAAATGGCTACGGTGCGATACGTTGGCTGCTGGCATCGCTTGACCATGCCATTGTTTGGGGCCATATTGGGCCGTCTTGGGGCCATATTGGGCCGTGTTGGGGCCATATTGGGGCAGTATTGGGGCCATATTGGGGCCGTCTTGGGGCCATATTGGAGACGATCGGTTGCGTCTTGGGGCCGTATTGGGCCGTCTTGGAGCGCTCTTAAGGGCCGCTTCAGATGCATATTGGGCCGTCTTGCTGGTCTATGTTGGGCACTCGTGAGGACTCCCAAGAGCGATCCCAAGATGCTGTTGAGCAAACCTCAGTTGTGTGAGGATGGCTCGAGCGAAATCGCGGTTTGGGGCACCCGAGGGGAGTGTATAGCTGCCACCCATCACACTCCCCTTCGCTAGTTTCCCGACTAACGGGCCATTGTTTGTTGTTTTACCATCAGAACAGAATACGCATCAGGCCCTCCAGCATCGACGTCGACCTGCAGGCTGCGTGGCGCGGCAGCGCTCCCACCCCCTCAGCAGAAGCCGCCGCGCGAAAACTAGGCTGCGCGGCGCGGCAGCGCTCCCGACCCTCACCGGAAGTTGCCACAACGAATTGGACTTGCACCCAGGCTTTGGGCAGCACGGACAGCATCGTTCTGGGCCCAAGCGTGTTGTATAATATAACGTTACACTGGCATGTGTGCGTTGCGCTGTGCTCTGCGGTGTAACGTAACGTTCCGTGTTGCAGTTGCAGTTGCGTTTGCATTTGCCCATGTATATATGCAGTGGCACTTGATGTTGAATTTGTAATGCGTTGCTCCATACCCTCTTGCATTGCATTGTATTGTGTTGGCATGCATGGTAACATGACAGAGGGTCCGCCCCCCCCCCCCCGTCACCCCTATGCGTGGTTGTGTGTGTTTCTAATGGTATTGCGTTGTGTTGGATTGTGTTGTAGCGTCTGCGTATTTGGTTTCGTATGGGACTTCATTGACTTATACCCTTTCTATGGGCACTCTCGTTCGTAGTGTAGCCAGGGTGTTGCCAACCTTGGGTAAGGTATAGGATGCGCATAAACGCAATACTCCCCCCTGAACGAAGATCGGAACATATGCAATGGATTCACTGGGCATCGCAGCCCAAACCTACTCGCACCATGCGTGGAACAGGGCATGGGCTGGACTCGAGACACATCGTGCCGAATGGGAGTCTGGGACAATATGCCTGGTGGTGAATCAGATGGAGAGTGAGTGAAAGAGAAAGGGTTAGTTCTGGCGCGTGTCTCAAAGCTTCTGCCTCTTGGCATCGCCACACTGATACTGCATACCCCGCTTCAATGATTCAAGATCGGGGGAGCAAAACAACTGGTCATTCTCATCCACGGCCTTAGTGTTATACAATATCGGAACGCGGACGGCGTGCTCCGCACTGGCGCAGGATGTCACTTTGCCAGCGCCGTCCGAACTGACAGAGGCAACGATCGGGACCACGCACCTGGCCATGTTGGCAATCTTACTATCTGGGGCTACACCCACAAACCAAAAAGGGATCACATATGGCGCCTGGGTGTACACGAGGGGCGTGTTGCCACTCGCACTTGCCACATCAATCTTAGGGTTCAGCCACAGCTTTACATGCTTGCCTGAAGCATCTGGAGCAGTAAGGTCCAGAAGCACACTTGAACTGGGGACTGCGCTCCCCATGCCGATGTTAGGCGTGAGGGGGATCAGAACTAGCTCGCCTTTCTCGCACCGTCGAGAAGCGCGCACTGTAGATTGCATCTTCGTTCCAACTACTGTGCGAACATACGCATGCTGTGAATTGGAATACATGCCCCACGCATCATATAGCGCAGCCTTCACCCTGGACTTGATGAGGTCTGCGGCAAAATCCTTGTGCTCCTGCCACCCCCGTGGATGAAGAAACATGCAGACCATGTGTAACAACAACGCGACTACACCTACCTCTGTGTTCGGCGCCGCAGATCCAACGATACACGACACCTGCACTAGAAATCACAACTCGATTGCAACGCGAACGCTTCAATGCAAATATGACAACCCCCACCCTCCAATGGAGAAAGCATTTGCGTCGGGTCGTACGTGTACTCCCTGAACACCTCATTCACCTGGGAGCGGCGCGCACGGGATGGCGCCCAGCCCAAACCCATGCAAAGTATACGCATAGTCATTAACACCAGGCTCGCATTGTGCGTTTGATTTCCCACTCACTCGCCAACGGCGTGTTTTTGTGGCACGCTCTAGGGGACAAGTCTGTATTTTGAGGCTGTATCACTTTCGGGTGCACGCGTATGCTTATATATAATATGTGGGGGTGCAAGTATTGCCGTTGTTCGCATACCTACGCACATGCGATAGCATCGGCAATTCAGAGCTGGGAGGTAAGCGTGCCACGGGATCACATCATATGTTCACATACGTGCCACTGCGTTGCAAGGAATTGTAAGGTATATGCCAAGCGTCGTGTACTTATGTTGTGGTGAAGTGTCTCGTGTTGTGCGTTGCTAGGTGTGCGGCGTGAGCTTGGGTTCTATGCAATGCCATGCCATGCTCTGGTGTGATATGATGTACGCTACGTGTATGATGCCAGATGGATACATAGTGCTCGTGGTGCATGTGCATGTTGCCACATATGCAGCCGCAACGCACACACATACAAGAAAAAGAAGCGGTGGCCTTCCACTCGTCCTGCATGGCGGTTGCTGGCACTCGAAGCCCCGATTGAGGTGCCTTAAGTAAAACCTTGATCGGAGGGGCGCCAGATTTCTTCCGCAATTCAAAGTGATGACCCACAGCCTCATCAATGACATACACATCTGGCGAACCACCTCGTTGCTGTACTTCTGCGCCCTTCACGAAACCCAGCTGCGCGAGCTGGTCACACGAGACGGTGCCGCTGGAGACGTGAACCAGGCCCGATGGTTGGCTCGATGTTTGCTGGATCTCAGTCGCGACGTCAACGTACGTCCACTTGTTCGGGAGCTCCTTCATCTTTAAATCGCTGTCAAGCTTGAAGCACTCGGTGAGGAACTCCTGCTGGATGCTATCGAATGTCCAGGCCTGCTTGCCCTTCGGGGATTTGCCATGAATAATCATAATACACTTGACTTCAAAATTGCCGAGAAGCCGCGCCCTCTGAGCTGGGGTGAAAGATGGAGCGTGCGTCTCGAACCACTTCCAAATGCCATCAAACCACTTCACAGCAGTGGTGCACGCAGATTTTTTGGAGCCAACCACAGCTGACAGATCAGTTGAGTTCAACATGCGGGAGAAGCCGTCTCTGACGAATGATTCTGGGGCTGCCCACAACGCCTTCACCATCGCAACTAGGTACGATTGACCCTGTACCCAAGATACACCAGCTATCATCTCAAACAGCTTGTGCGGCACAACTCTCCGAACTTTCAGGGTGCTGTAGTAGAGCTCTAGGTCGCGTATGTGTTTTCCATCTTCACCGCGGAGTTTACATACGAACATTGTCATAGATCGAACTTGGCCTTCCAAGGCTGGCCTGGTGAATTCTATCAGGTTCACCACGCTGTCCACATCAACATCTGAACTTCCATCCTTGGGTGGTGCTTTGAACCCATGCCCCTTCCACGAGCATCAGATGCGCGCGGCCCTCCGACCACCGAGTTTCACACATGTATATATATATATATGTATGCAGAATTATACATGTGCGTATTCACCGAAACCCGATCGCCGCGTGGAGTGGTCGGGGTTCAAGCCACCACCCCAGCCTGAATTGACGCACGAACCATACCATCGATTTGAAGCAGAGTTGCCGCCTGTGTTAACTCATTCTCCGTACCGTGCCCTGCGTTCCCACACATCTGAAGGAACGTCGCGAGTGCTGGGACCGCTGAGTCGACCTCCCATTTGATCACAAGAAATTTTATTCCACGTTGCAAGGGAACCGAATAACTCTCACAAATAGAAACGATCCGCTCTTCTGAAATATGCCCGTCCAGCGCTATATCCACAACGTCGGTTTTGCAACCAGCCTTGATGCATTTGAGGCCGTACATAGTGTGGCTGCATGCCACTGCGAGGAACTTCATATCATGGTTTTTCGGCGCTGGCGGGAGATAGCCCTCGGCCCTGTCGTGTAATTTCTTATTGAACTCAAGCTGCTGCAGACCAGCTGCACCTGGGGCCCGCTCGAAGCACCGAGGGTGTTTGACTTCGCTGTCCAAGAACCCTTGTCTCATTATTTTCTTGATCAACGCATGGCAGTGAGGCACATCTACTCCAGTCGTCCATCGATTTTGAGGGTGAGCCCATACATGTTCGTGACACACCGTTTGCCAATACGCCAAACCATTACTAAGCAATGTGTCACATACTTGATCTGCAATCGCCCTACATTGTTTTCTCTCACCGTGAGTGGCGTCTGAAATCACTGCATTGATCGAAGGCACAAGTGTATCTAGCACCTGACGGATCTCAGGATCAATCTCCATATCCTCGCACAGAAAAGGGTCGAGCCGAAACGGCTTCGGTGGGAGAAAAGCAAAGTGAACTTACATATCGTGTTTCCATCCTGCTTGTATCCTGGAAATAACCAGGTTGTATCCTGGATATATCTTGACTTACTAAGTTCACTAAGTTGGATAGCCTAAGTCGGCTAACCTGCATACGTAACCACCCCAACAAGCTTAAGCATGTTAGCGATAAGCTCATTAGTAACTTCAAAGCTGGATAATCAACATAAGTAACATCGCCATCCACATAGCCAGAACATGTATGTACATACGGCGCATATACATACATATACGTAACTCATACATAACTCATACATTACATATTGCTTACATATAAGCATATATAAATTCGCTATGTACTTAGCAACCAGGGCCACGATCCAAGTGGGCTCCTCTGGGCACCTCCCCCGGGGCCGGTTTTGTGAGGATGTCTCAAGCGAGGGCGCCGGTTTGGGATTCGTCACCGGATCCACCGGATCTGTCCGGAAACGGTGCCGGAGGCCGCTCTGGGCTCCTCTGGGCACCTCCCCCGGGGCCGGTTTTGTGAGGATGTCTCAAGCGAGGGCGCCGGTTTGGGATTCGTCACCGGATCCACCGGATCTGTCCGGAAACGGTGCCGGAGGCCGCTCTGGGCTCCTCTGGGCACCTCCCCCGGGGCCGGTTTTGTGAGGATGTCTCAAGCGAGGGCGCCGGTTTGGGATTCGTCACCGGATCCACCGGATCTGTCCGGAAACGGTGCCGGAGGCCGCTCTGGGCTCCTCTGGGCACCTCCCCCGGGGCCGGTTTTGTGAGGATGTCTCAAGCGAGGGCGCCGGTTTGGGATTCGTCACCGGATCCACCGGATCTGTCCGGAAACGGTGCCGGAGGCCGCTCTGGGCTCCTCTGGGCACCTCCCCCGGGGCCGGTTTTGTGAGGATGTTCAAGCGAGGGCGCCGGTGGGAGGATGGGCTCCTCTGGGCACCTCCCCCGGGGCCGGTTTTGTGAGGATGTCTCAAGCGAGGGCGCCGGTTTGGGATTCGTCACCGGATCCAGCGGATCCAGCGGATCCACGGATCTGTCCGGAAACGGTGCCGGAGGCCGCTCTGGGCTCCTCTGGGCACCTCCCCCGGGGCCGGTTTTGTGAGGATGTCTCAAGCGAGGGCGCCGGTTTGGGATTCGTCACCGGATCCAGCGGATCTGTCCGGAAACGGTGCCGGAGGCCGCTCTGGGCTCCTCTGGGCACCTCCCCCGGGGCCGGTTTTGTGAGGATGTCTCAAGCGAGGGCGCCGGTTTGGGATTCGTCACCGGATCCAGCCGGATCTGTCCGGAAACGGTGCCGGAGGCCGCTCTGGGCTCCTCTGGGCACCTCCCCCGGGGCCGGTTTTGTGAGGATGTCTCAAGCGAGGGCGCTGGTTTGGGATTCGTCACCGGATCCACCGGATCTGTCCGGAAACGGTGCCGGAGGCCGCTCTGGGCTCCTCTGGGCACCTCCCCCGGGGCCGGTTTTGTGAGGATGTCTCAAGCGAGGGCGCCGGTTTGGGATTCGTCACCGGATCCACCGGATCTGTCCGGAAACGGTGCCGGAGGCCGCTCTGGGCTCGTGCTCTTCGCGCCGGGGGTGAGGATGACGTGAGTTCCACAGAAACTCCCTCAAACAATATGGGTGTATATATATATATATGTATTTGTGTATATATATATATATATATATATACTCGGGTCGGACCCGCAGATCCAAGGAATACGTGTCGTAGTAGTATGTCCCTGTGCGTCCCGCTCAGAATCCCATCGGGGTTCCCTGACCCCGAAGGACTGCCGAAGGTCTTCTCCAGATTACCCGACGATCTTCAAAATTCTTGAGGATTCGTTGTTTCAGCAGGACTCCATCGGGAACCCATCCAGTGTTCCTCTGGCACCCGCATGGTTCCCTGGGGGATGTGTGGTGATATTTGAATCAGCAGGTTCCCCGGATAATCTTGAGACATCATGAGGGGCCCCACCCCTCCCCACGACGCGACGCGACGCGTCACGTCGCGCCGCCGGGGGGTGGGGAACCCACTGCATCCCACCCCAAGTTCCCAGAGGAACACCGATGAATCCTCAGGAGTCCTGCGGGATTATGAGGCTTTCCGAGGGGTCCCCAGGAATCTTGAAGAGTCCTGATGAATCTTGAGAAGAAAAGATATGGGGAAAAGGAAACACATTGTTCCACATTATTTACAAGTCTTTCGGGTTTGTCCAGGTTCATGGAGAACCCCAAGGTCCCTTAAGGATTTTCAGCGGGCTCTTATAGGGCAAGATCATGAACGCCGCGGCTAAAGCGCTGCTTCGACTTCTAGAAGAAGACTCGACCAGAGGTGACGTTGAGGACTACGGTTCTTTGTACTGCGCCCTACTACAGTCCACTGTATACACAATAGCCCGGAAGAAACGTCTGACCCCCCGCCCGGAGGTTATGTTTCCCACCATTGTTACTATTGCTTCTACTCTCAGAGACGGATAGCGACCCTACCTCCTGCGCACCCTGTTTGGCGCCCAGAAGGTGCAGCGCCAGCCACGCGCTGCGACCCTGAGATGGATAGCGTCCCCACCCCCATGTGGCATTTGTCACTGCGACCCTGGAGCGGATAGCGCCCCCGCCCCCTGCGCATCCTTCTGGCGTCCGGAAAGTGCCACGCCTGCCACGTTTTGATAACCTGAGACTGAGAATGCCCCCACCCTTTTCGAACCCTTTTGTGGCGTCGATAAAGTGCCACGCCCGCCACATTTTGCGGCTCTGAGACGGACAGCGCCCCCCCCCCTCCTGCGCACCTCATCTTGCGTCGAGGAAGTGCCACGCCTGCCAAGTTTTGCTACATTGGGGCTGATTGCGCTCCCACCCCGTGCGCACCCCATCTGGCGTCCAGAAAGTGCCAAACCTGCCACTCCTTTCGACTCGCCAGGTGTACCTATACGACCACCTTTCGGGTGATATGGGGGTTGGGGGGAGGAGGACCAACGTCTCATTCAATCGATCTCACGTCGATCTAGCTCTCGATCCCACAACAGATCCCACGATCGACTTCACAGTCGATTTCGCAATCGATCTCACAACAGATATCACTATCGATCTCACTATCGATACCATGAGCGATTTGACAATCGAGCTCACTACCGATGTCACAAGCGAACTCACAATCGATCTCACAAGACGTCCCACTATCGATCTCCCACTCGATCTTACCATTGACCTGTCAATCGAACCCACTATCGATCTCATATCCGTATTCACGAACCATCTCACAACAGTTCTCACGATCGGTTTGAGTATCGATCTTACGGTCGATCTCGCCATCGATCTCACGATCGGTCCCAACATCGATATCCGTATCGATCGCGCAATCGATCTCAGTATCGATATCACTGTCGCCCCCACTATAGACCTCACGAGCGACCTCACAACGGATCTCACAACAGATCTCATGTTCGATCCCACGGTAGGTCCCACGATCGATCTCACAACAGATCACATTTTCGATCTGACAATCGATCCCACTATGGATGCCACCATCGATCTTACATCATGTGTCGCTATCGATCTCACCACCCACCTCCCTATCGATTTGGCAGTCGAACCCACTATCGATCTCACAAGCGATCTCACGATCGATCTCACAACCGATCTCAATATCGATCTCCCAGTCGCGATCTGACAATCGAAGCCACCAACGATCTCACATCCGGACTCACTATCGAGCTCACAAGAGGTTTCACTATCGGTCTCAGTATCGATGTCACAATCGATTTCACCATCGATTGATCTGTCTCACAACCGATCTCACAGTCAATCTCGCGATCGATCTGAGCATCTATCTCACTGTCAATCGCATGATAGATCTCACGAACGATCTGACCATCGATCTCACAACAGATTTCGCAAGCGACCTCACAACAGATCTCACTATCGATCTCACAGCAGATCTCACAATCGGAATCACAACAGATCTCGCAATCGACCTCACTATCTATCTATCGATCTCACCGCCGCGCCACCGACGGTACACCCCGCGCCACAGACGGGACACCGCGGCGCCACCGACGGGACACCGACGGGACGCCGCCGCGCCACCGACAGGTCACCCCGGGCCACCGCACGCCAGGGGGGGGGAGGGGCGGACAGCTGGCTCCACAGCCCCTAGCCACTGCAGCATCATTCTTCTCGCGTGCCCACGCAGGTTCGCCTCGCCCGCACGCACGACACGAACACGAACCCGAAGCCGATTTCCCGGTGGGGGTCTCTCCGTTCCTCGATTGTTTGATTCATTACTTAAGATTATTTTCGAATCTTTCCCAACCATCCTGTGGTGTTGGGTCCTCGTTTTGAAGAGACGTCGCCCGGCGTTCCTCTTCTCCTCCTCTCCTCCTCCTCCTCCTCCTCCCCTTTCCTTTCTCCTTCCGTCATCATCATCGTCATCATCATCACCATCAGCGTCATCATCATCATCATCATCATCATCATCATCATCATCATCATCATCATCATCATCGTCATCGTCATCGTCATCATCATCATCATCATCATCATCATCATCGTCATCATCATCATCAACATCATCATCATCATCATCATCATCATCATCATCATCATCACGACCGTCATTATCACCAGCATCATCACCCATATCGGCACACCCCTCACACGTTTCGTGGCCCCATAGGGAGCTCCACCGAAGGCCCCAGTGCCACCGCCCGCATGCGTCCCCCACACCAATTTCGGCACACCCCTCACACGTTCCGTGGCCCCAGGGGGATCTCCACCGAAGGCCCCAGTGCCACCGCCCGCATGCGTCCCCTACATCCATTTCGGCACACCCCTCACACGCTTCGTGGCCCCATAGGGAGCTCCACCGAAGGCCCCAGTGCCACCGCCCGCATGCGTCCCCCACACCCATGTCGGCACACCCCTCACACGCTTCGTGTCCCCATAGGGAGCTCCACCGAAGGCCCCAGTGCCACCGCCCGCATGCGTCCCCCACACACACATGTCGGCACACTCCTCACACGCTTCGTGGCCCCATAGGGAGCTCCACCGAAGGCTCCAGTGCCACCGCCCGCATGCGTCCCCCACCCATTTCGGCACACCCCTCACACGTTTCGTGGCCCCATAGGGAGCTCCACCGAAGGCCCCAGTGCCCCGCCGCATGCGTCCCCCACACCCATGTCGGCACACCCCTCACACGTTTCGTGGCCCCATAGGGAGCTCCACCGAAGGCCCCAGTGCCACCGCCCGCATGCGTCCTCCACACCCATTTCGGCACATCCCTCACACGCTTCGTGGCCCCATAGGGGTCGCCACCGAAGGCCCCAGTGCCACCGCCCACATGCGCCCCCCCCACACACATTCTGGCACATTTCTCACACGTTTCGTGGCCCCATAGGGAGCCACCGAAGGCCCCAGTGCCACCGCCCGCATGCGTCCCCCACACCCATGTCGGCACACCCCTCACACGCTTCCTGGCCCCATAAGGGGGCTCCACCGAAGGCGCCAATGCCACCGCCACCATGCGTCCGCCACATTCAAGGTTTCAGGGAACAGCTCCAGACCTCTGGGGAGAAGGAGGAGGCGGAGGAGGAGGAGGAGGCCCGCTCCCCCCCGTATGGCTGTTGCTTTGGCATTCGCGGGAGATTCCATTCCACCAGCGAGGGTCTTTCCGGTGTTCTCGCTGTGGTCGTTGTAAACGAGCGGTGGAGGAGAGGCCTGGGAACGGCAAGAAGGAGGACGACGACGGGTGGCTGGAGCGCTATGCGCTGCTCTCGCGCGCCACGCGCCACGAGGACCTCCTGCTCATGCGGGCGCCGCGCATCGAGTTCTTCCTGGCAGGGCCGCCAGAGGGCTTGCGGAAGCAGCTGGAGCAGTTTGCGGCCCGCACGAAGCGATGCAGGAGGGAGGCGACTGCCCTCGCCAGAGAGCTCGGCTTCACCGAGTTTATCTGCGAGGCCTGACCTGAGGAGCGCCCCCCCTCGAGCCGCACCTTCTCTCGATTGCCCAACTCATTATTTGGCCTCGCGCCGCGGACGACCCGCGCGCGTCGCTGGGACCCTCCCGGGGCGACCAGCGCGCGTCGCGGGAACTCCGCGCTGCGTTCTTCCCTGCGCCTCGCTCATCCGTCGTCGCTCTGCCCCGCGGTCAGCCTTGCCCGCTATCGGCCAGCCAGGTAGCTAGCTAGCTCTCTTTGCTCCGCGCAGCGGACGACCCGCGCGCGTTGCCGGGGCTCTTCCGGGGCGACCGGCGCGCGTCGCGGGGACTCCGCGCCGCGCTGCGCCCGCAGCTTTGGACTTTTGAGCGCGCGGGCAAAGAGGGAGGAAACGAAGGGAAGGAAGCGGGCGCGATCCTCGTGGGGGGCGCGCCGACGTGGGCGTCGCGGCGCGCGGGCGCCGCCGCCGGGGTTCCCGCGGAAGCTTTCTGCGGCGGCCACGCACAGTGTCACGAGTGCACAGACAGGCATGCCCGAACCTTTCATCACATTCATCTACATTTACATGAGGCGTAGCAATGATCGCATCGGTGCAAATATATCCGCTCGCGCGCAGACTCATTCACACTTAGACTCGCTCGCGCTCAGATTCACCCGCGCTCAGTCTCTCGTAATTAGACCAGTCGTTTTCTTTCGTGTTGTGTACCCCCCATATTTCGGCACGCCCTTCATGCGGTTCGTGGGCATCACCGAAAAGATAATCGCAATTGCAGTAGTCACAACTGCATATGGTTGGGTCCTTCGCCAGGATAATTTATGTTGTTTTTTTTCGCCCAAGATCCTCCTGTAGGAGGACATGCCCGACCTAACGCTACTGCCGCACCGCACGCAACGATCGGCAAGCTGCGCGCCTGAGGTCACCCTTCGCCCGGGGTCACTCCCGCGCGCAGCCGGCCGACAAGGACACGCCGCCGCATCACAGGCCTTCCCATATGGTCCCGGGTAGAGACGGGGTCGGAGGATCGCGCCGCACGGGGCCGACGTCGGGGCCGCCCTTTGGATCCGAAGACGGCCCCCCTGTGACGGTGCGCGCAAAGGGGGTGGAGTGAGGGGAGAAGGCTTCTTAGTAGGAGGCTGCTTCTTAGTTGGCGACATATGTATGTATATATATATATATATATATATATATATATATATATATGTATATATGTATATATGTATATATATATATATATATACATATATATACCCCCCCAAGATCCCTATTTTCCGTGCTCTGTTCTGCTTTCCTCTCTTCGTCCTCCTCCTCTTTCTCATCCTCCTCCTTTCCCCCCCCATCCTCTCCCCTCATACTTTCTCCTCCTTTTGCTCTATTCATATCTCTCTGGTCTTCCTCCTCCTCCTCCTCGTTCTCATCCCTGTCCTATCTTTCTGTTTCTGTACTTCCTGGATTAATCCAGGGCTCGGCGGTTTAATCCACCTCTCCTTCCTCCCTCCTCCCTTCCCTCCTCCTAGAGAGGGGAAGCACACTCGGTGCCCTTCCGCCAATCCGTTTCGGCGTCCAGGGACCGCTTTCGGGCCCCAGAACCATCAAAAACGACCCAGAGCGAAAAACCATCCCAAGGAAAAGGGTGTGGACCTTTGGGGCCGCGGATTTCCTCATGGCCCCAGGCGATTCCCCTTTTCCTACTCCTCCTCCGCCTTCAACTTCTCCCCCCCCCCTCCTCCTACTCGCCCCACCCTGTCCGTAGCCATCATCGGCTCAAGTTGCCCCCGCGCGGGCTGATCCGAAGATTTGTGTCGAAGTCTTACAGGCAGGTATGAACACCTCGATTGCGGTATCTGGTCGTGTTGTGTTGACCCGTGATGGTAAACGGGCGCGCCTGGATTTGAGCGTTGGCAATCCGTCAGAACCCTCGGGCTCGGCAGCTGCTGACATCATCCGCCTCTTGGAGCCGGCTGCCCCTTCGGGGCCGCCCGTTGCCCCCGTGCCGATCGCGGACCGCGTCCGCCCGCGCGCTGTGGATGTTATTGGTGACGTGAACGCAGGGCGCTTGACCGTGCACCCGTCGAAGACCGACCTCTTACTGAAGGAGGTGAACAACCAGATGAATTACATACAGGCGTCTTGCGGAATGCAGCGCCGCCAGGAATGCCAATGGAGTGAAGCAGCCCAGAACAAGCTCGTCGCCTGGCTCAACAAGCGCAGGCAAAAGGGAAAGGTCCCTGACGGCCCCCCTGCACGTGAGGCGCCCCCCGCCCTGGCACTCATGGACGGCGTCGTGGGCGACGAGGGCGGCGAGGGCGACGACGAGGGCGGCAAGGGCGACAATGAGGGTGGCGAGAACGACGGCTCGAAGAAGGACGAGGGCGAGGACGAGGAGGAGGAGGGCGAGGAGAGCTCGAAGGACAAGGACAGCGACTCTGAGAACACCTCGGAGGACGAGGACAAGGGCTCGGAGGACACCGAGGGGGCCGAGGACAAGGGCTCGGAGGACACCGAGGGCGAGGGCAAGGGCTCGGAGGACAGCTCAAAGGGCGAGGGCGGCTCGGAGCACGAAAACTACGCGGAGGGTGGGGTCCCGATGGACGAGTTCGAGGAACTGTTCGCCAGGTGCGCGGATGCCGAGGCAGAGTGCTGCCGCCTCACCATGGAGAACAAGGAGCTCAAGATGCACGAGGCAGAGTGCTGCCGCCTCACCAAGGAGAACGAGGACCTCAAGATGTATATCGAGCGCATGTCCCAGCATTGGGCAGACAGCTCGGATTCCGAGTGAGATTGCTTCTGCCTAGAAACGAACGCGGTGGTCACGAAAAAGGGGTCCGGAGGCGCAAAACCAAATAGGAAGGAGCTCTCGAGAAGAGCTCGGAAGATGTAGCAATAGCTAGGAACAGCAAAATATATCAAGGAACGTAGATGTTGTTATAGTTTGGAACAGCTCCTCCCCCCGCTGGATTAATCCAGGGCCGTTGGGATCAAAGCGTTTCCTGTTTCTCCCTCTCTCTCCTCCTCCCTCCCCCCAGTCGCCGTTTGAGACTCAAGGCGCAGCCAGCCAACGGGAACAACGACGCAACACCACAATGGCACACAAACGGCGGCACACAGGAAGCAACACAGCAACGATCACGACGCCGATGATCGGTCATCAGAAACACCACCACTGAGACAATAACGGAAACAGCCGACAGAACAGCGACAGAACGCAGCAACATCATACTAACGACCCAAATAACACCCACGAACTAAATAAAGCAGCCGTAGTTGATGAAAAAATACATCCTTGCAAAAGCACGCCTTTGCCACCCTCCGTGTCTGTCTGGGCTCAAGCGCGTCAGCGCGCCAGGGGATAAGGCGCGCCTGCCCGTTCCTTGCCAGGGCCGTCGGCCAGAGCCGCGCCCTGCAGCTGCTTCGTTCGTTCTCGAACTCGCCGAAGCGATTGAAAAAAAAACTTCCCTCCTCTCCTCCACGCTCCCCTGCTCTGCCGCTTTTCCTCCTCCTTCTCCTCCCCCTCCTCCCTCCCTTGTGTTCCTCCTCTTCCGCTGGCGGAACTTTTTTTTTCTTTTTTTTCCTCCTCCCGCTTTCGGAGGCAGAGTTTTTTCCTTTTTTTCCCTGTGAAAACACAGTTTTTCCTTATTTTCCTTTTTTTCCCTCTTTTTCGGTCTTTCCCCTGGGACGGCGGAGAAATTCGGAGGACCGAACGAGGCAGGGAAAAGAGGAAAAAAAGGAAAAATAAGGAAAAACCTGTGTTTTCACAGGGAAAAAAAGGAAAAAAACTCTGCCTCCGAGGGCGGGAGGAGGAAAAAAAGGAAAAAACTTTCCGCCTGCGGAAGAGGAGGAAAGGGAGATGGACGGAGGAGGAGGAGGAGGAGGACGACGACGACGACGGGGAGGAGGAGGAGGAGGAGGACGACGAGGAGGAACAGGGAGAGACGGATTTTTCCTCTTTTTCCTCCTCCGGCCTTGGGGCGCGGAGATTTTTTCCTCTTTTTCCCTGTGAAAACACAGGTTTTTTCCTATTTTTCCTTTTTTTCCTCTTTTCCCTGCCTCGTTCGGGCCCTCCAGATTTTTCCGCCGCCCCAGGGGAAAGACCGAAAAAGAGGAAAAAAAAAAAATAGGGAAAAACCTGTGTTTTCACAGGGAAAAAAGGAAAAAAACATTGCCTCCGAGGGCGGGAGGAGGAAAAAAAGGAAAAAAACGTTCCGCCTGCGGAAGAGGAGGAAAACGAGGGAAGGAGGAGGAAGCTGAAAGGAGAAGGGAGGAGGAGGAGGAGGGAGAGGAGGAGGAAGCAACATGGGGATCTTGGGGGGGGGTGCGACCATATATATATATATATATATATATATATATATAATATATATATATATATATGTACACATACATACACACATATAGGGAACGACAAGTGAAATAAACATAAAAACTCGAAAGTGTCCGCGCGGGCCCCCTGGCGCGCTCCGCGCGCCAGGTCCAGCGCGGATCCAAGACATCCGCGCGGACCTCCGGGTTTTTATGTTTATGCCACTTTTTGTTCCCCATATGACAATACACCGGCGATGCGGCGACGGCGCGCATGCATCGCCGATGCATTGGCGATGTTTTCGGGCCTCCGCATTGGAAGCCCGTCAGCGACTTACCAGTTCTTTTCTTCCGACCATCTCGTCCGATGCCCGTAGCTTGTCTTCCATGGTCGGGCTGCGCGCACGTGCGCGCCGAAGGGTGCTCGGGCGCCTGCTCGGCGCGACGGCGACGTTGGCAGAGGTTGGCCAAGTCGCTGATTCCCGACGACCGTTGTTTCAGGACAGGTTCCGATTGTCTCTTGCCCCCGTGGAGGGTGGGACGCTCGAGCGAAAAAACTACACCAGAGAAAAACCCAATCAGTGGGTGGTTTGAATTTGGATCGATAAACAGAGATCCACAAGGAGATCGACCAGGAACCCAGGTACCCAGGAACCTAGAACCTTCCGAAATCGGCCCGGAACCAATAGCCAGGAACCGGGAACCCGGGAACCCAGCCAGCTACCAACATCGGCGGGAATAATTCTCCGCCAAATCTTGCAATATCCGCTATGGGACCCCTCCATTGCAAGTTCCGATGGGGGAGCGCGCCTTTTTTTTCATTCCTGCCCGAAGGGCCCAGCGCTTCTGTCGCAGCAGCGCGCCGAGAGGCTCCCCGCGGCGGCTCGGGGCGTTGGATGCCCCCCAGGAGCGGGCGCGCGCCGCCCGGGAGGCGCTGGAGCAGGAACGGCGGGTCCTGGCCGCCGCCCTGGAAGAGGCGCCCCTCCTCCGTTGCGGTGGGGGCCTCGGCTCGGGCGGGCCCAGGTTCACGAGCGGCGACACATTTCTCGGCATCGTTTTGCCAATCCCCCTCCCCATCCCCGTCCCCCTCGAGACTCCCACCAAATTACCACCCCAGCTGGGGATGCACCCCTCGAAGCCCGAAGGGAACGGCCCATATCCCCATCTGAGGGGGGTAAATCGGCCAGTGGGGCCCAGGCCACGCCGCTGGGGATGGGGGTCGGATAAACGAGGCTCAATCTGCACAGACGAAGTATACTTCAAAGCATGCAAGGAAGCCTCAGGAAGTCTGGGCTTGGCCGAGGGCGAGGGCGGCAAGGCTGAACTTCCCTCGCAGCCGCTTCAGCGGCCGCACCTCCTCACACTTGATGGCGTTTGGGGGAGGAGAGTGCCCGCATTCCAGGCACTCAAAGGCCCATCCGAAGGGTGCCGCGAGCGGCGAGCATGTCCGTATCCGCGCCCTCGCGGTCCGGATTCTGGGGCGCGATCCCGGGGATACGCGGTCGCACGGGTACGCTCCGCGCAGGGCATCCGCTACAGAAACGCCCTGTGTCCGCGGGGTCGCGGCCCAGGGGCCTGGCCCGCGAGGCCGATACGGATATGTTTTTCGCCCACAAGAGGAGGGGGGTGGGGCTTTCTCGAGGGCCCCCAAACGGTGTGGTGACCACGCTGTGTGGTTTGAGGGAGTTTCTGTGGAGCTCACGTCATCCTGACCTTCAGCGAGCGAAAGAGTTGCCTCCCAGCGCACCCCCAGGGACCATTGCCAGCGATGCGCCGGGCGTGTCCCGATCCGGCGCCCTCGCTCGAGACATCCTCCCAAAATCGCCCCACGGGCCCCCAGCGCACCCCCAGGGAGCGTTTCTGGCGATGCGCCGGGCGAGCCGGGCGTGTCCCAATCCGGCGCCCTCGCTTGAGACATCTTTGCAAAATCGCCCCACGGGCCCCCATGGGGGCTCGTGGAACCTTTTCCGGCGCTGCGCCAGAAGCACCGCACCGGGCGTGTCCCCATCCGGCACGGCACCCTCGCTCGAGACATCCTCGCAACATCGCCCCACGTCTCCCCAGCGCAAATGGCGCCCTCGCTCG
Organism: Prorocentrum cordatum; assembly: GCA_963575745.1. Taxonomy (NCBI): domain Eukaryota; class Dinophyceae; order Prorocentrales; family Prorocentraceae; genus Prorocentrum; species Prorocentrum cordatum. Next base: position 44,897 of record CAUYUJ010015271.1, read on the forward strand.
AGACATCCTCGCAGAATCGCCCACGGGCCGGAAGCGCACCCCTGTGCGAGCCATTTCTGGCGATGCGCCAGGCGCGCCATGGGCGCGCGGGTCCCAATATCCGGCGCGCTCGCTCGAGAGATACGGCGATGCGCCGGGTGCACCGGGCGAGGACGAGGACGACAAGGAGGACTATAGCACGAGGGCGAGCGCGAGTAGGAGAAGGATGAGCAGTGAGGAAGACGCAGGAGGAGGAGGAGGAGGAGGAGGAGGAGGAGGAGGAGGAGGTGGGAGGAGAGAGGAGGAGGAGGAGGAGGAGGAGGAGGAGGAGGAGGAGGAGGAGGAGGAGGAGGAGGAGGAGGAGGAGGAGGAGGAGGAGGAGGAGGAGGAGGAGGAGGAGGAGGAGGAGGAGGAGGAGGGAGGAGAAAGGAGGAGGAGGAGGAGGAGGAGGAGGAGGAGGGCGAGGAGGAGGAGGAGGAGGAGGAGGAGGAGGAGGAGGAGGAGGAGGGAGAGCGAGAATGTGGAGGAGGAGAAGGAGGAGGAGGAGGCGGGGTGGAGGAGGAGGAGGAGGAGGACGGATGACCTCCAGGGACCTGCAGCTCGTGGGCCTCATACACCTGTTCTTCACCCTCCTGAGCTTCACCCGCCGTACCACCGCCGCCCGCTCATTCTCACCATCGTCGTCGAGCACGGGCGCACGCCCCTTCTTCTATACGGTGGGGGCGTTGGTTAAGGAATGCGCCCAGGAGGCTTCAGACCCTGAAGGAGGGTTCCTTCTCTGATGAGGGCGGCGGTAATACCCATGGGCAATCCACGACTGGGGTTCTACTGGCTTCCAGACCTTGGATTCCTTATCCAGTGGTTCCATATCCAATGCCCACACCGTATACAGAAACTCCCGATCAACCGCAGAGCGGCCGGCTAGTAATCTAGGCCGCCCAGATGGGGTCGGAGTAAATGGGGTCGGAGGGTCGCGCCGCATCGCCGATGCATCGGCGGTGCTGTTCGATGTGGAACCCGATTTCGTCGATGCACCGGCGTCGCCGCTGCACTGCCGACGTCGCTGATACGTCGTCGATGCATCGTCGACGCAGCGTCGATGCGGCGCGATCCTTCGACACCATTTCTCCGAAGACATCTGGGAGGCCTCTAGGTCAGTCAGTGGGAGCGCGGAGAGACCGCGCGGTTTCAGGACGTGGCTCGTTCTTCGAGGACGTCTCGAGCGACTGGGGCCTTTCAGGTCCCAAAGTCGTGCGGTGAGGGACCGTGCTGAGAGGTCGTTTGGGCCCCACTGTTTCGAGACCCCGAAGAACAAATTGGCTCGGATTTTCTGACATTTCCGTCGATTCTCGGCGGTCTTCCAGCCTCGGTATGCTCTCTCCAGCAGCTGCGCCTCGCCGAGAGCTTCCTCTGGGCGCCCAGATGGTCACGACTGGCCGCCCGATACTCAAACTCTGACCCGAACAGTAGACTATATATACTGTATGGGAGGATCATTCGGGCCGTGCCAAGGGGGGAGATCGGGATCGGGATGTCTCTGCGATCTCTGCGGCATGCTCCGGGCTTCGGCACTGCAGCGTGGCGCTTGCCTCGACACTCAGGCGCCCGGGGGGCGTCAGGAAGACGGAGCACACATCGGTCGTTGAAAGTGTGTATTGCTTGGAATCCCAGGTTCCAATACATATGCTTTATAAGCGCCTTCCTACTTCCATGGCCGAGTGGCAGACCCGATCTACGTTCCACGCCTTCCTACTTCATGCTTCTGCCTACTTCTTCCGACCGATGGGTGGTAGCTTGACTGGTTGCTATTCCTCTCGGCCCCCCATCCGGTGCGCCTTGTGCGGCCAGCCTGGGGCCGGGCTGCATGTTCTGCTCTCCCGGGTCGCGCGGCGTTCGCCGTGCGGAGATGGGGTCGTGCCGAGGATCCTCAGGACGCGTGCTGGCCCAACGCGTAAGTCGGGCAGGTCTCTCTACAGGAGGAATATCCAAAATAGTTACAAAAATGTCAGGGGACGACTTTTCGTTCATTTGTCACTAATGTTGAGTATTGTTTGACTACCTTCGGGTGATAAGGAGGTTGTGGGGGAGGGGGGGAGAGGGGGGGGAAACAACATCTGACTCAATCGATCTCACTATCGATCTCACTCAACGGGACACCACGGGACACCACGGGCCACCACGGGACACCGCGGGACACCTCTCGATCTCACTATCGGTCTCACTATCGATCTCACTATCGATCTCTCTCAACAGGACACCATCGGACACCACGGGTCACCTCGGGGCACCACATTGATCTCAATATCGATCTCACTACTGTATCGATCTCACTATCGATCTCACTCAACGGGCCACCACGGGACACCACGGGACACCACGGGACACCTGTCGATCTCAGTATCGATTTCACTATCGATCTCACTTTTTGGGACACCACGGGACACCTCGGGCCACCACGTCGATCTCAGTATCGATCTCACTATCGCTCTCACTATCGATCTCACTCAACGGGACACCACGGGACACCACGGGACACCACGGGACACCGCGAGCCACCGCCGGACGGACGGACGGACGGGCAGGCGGGGGAGAATCATTCGTCTTGACTTCGCCCTCGCAGCGGCGGACACCACGTGGACCACGGGACACCACGGGGCACCACGGCACACTTCGAGCCACTGCCGGACGGACGGACGGGGGAGAATCATTAGTCTTCTTTTCGCCCTCGCAGCGGCGGACACCACGGGACACCACGGGACACCACGGGACACCGCGGGACACCGCGAGCCACCACCAGACGGACGGACGGGGGAGAATCATTTATCTTGACTTCGCCCTAGCAGCGGCGGGTTCATTCCTCTCGCGCGCCCACGCAGCTTCACCTCGGCCGCGCGCACGACACGAACGAAACGAAACGATTTCCCGGTTGGGGGTCGCCGTTCCACTGCGATCTCACCCCCAACCTCCGACCTTGTATGTTTCCTCCAGAATCCGCCTGTGGGGGGCCATGCCCGACCTAACACAACGTGTGCTCACCACAGTCACCTCCGCCGATGGCACGCAGCCGGTGTCGGCCTGTGTCGCATGGAAGGGCTTCGGTGGACAAGCACACGTTGGAGCCAACCCACGATCTGAGGACCACCGATCGCGGTGGAGATGTTCTGGAGGGACATAAGCCACACCGACACAATTAATCGTCGGTTCCCCCGAAAATATAGGAAAATATGGAAAGTGTGTGTGGGGGGGGAGACCAGAATACAGAAAACGTGGGAAGATCTGGGGAATCCTGTTATTTGTGCCTATTTATTTGTGTGTCCCAGGGCCCCTTCAGATGTGGGCTCTGGAGCCGTCGTCCCAAGCGGCTAGCCAGGTCCACCGGGTATTGTAAGGAGGCGTCGCCCCCCCGCGCGTCCCGCACCGCCAGGGGCGCGCTGCACGAAGCGCAGGCTCGCAGGCCCAGAGGCTGACACCGAGACCAACATCGGCGGTGCGCTTCCATCGAGGGAAGAGGATCCCGATCTCGGTGATGGTGGTAATATGCTGGCCTCCAGGGTGGCCGAAAAATACTACCACCAACGCCGAAGTCGAGGAGCCTCTTCCCCCTTGCGGAGGCCCCTCCCCCCTGTGCTGGTGCTGGTGCCGAGGTCCAGGCCTCCAAGAGATGACCCGGGGCGCGAGCTTGTTCGGGAGGGGCGGGGGGTGCGTGAGCCGCACGCCACCGCCAGGAGCCCGTCAGAGGGTGCTGCTCCGGCAATGTGTGTTTAAGTCGGGCCTGTCCCTCTACAGGGGGAATATTCAAAAATAGTTATTAAACAGTCTGGGGATTATTTTTTTTAGCATGTTTTGTATATTTTGGCGTTTTTTTGGCGTCTCGAATAGGGGGACAGGCTCGACTTCAATCTGGGTCCGAGGGCACCGTGCCTCTCTCCGCAGCAGGAGCGCGCCGAGGGGGCTCCGCGCGTCGGCCCGGCGCCGAGACGGCCCAGCCGCACCACGAGGACGAGCAACCCTCGGGGGCTGCCACAGGTTCAAGCAGTGGCGAAGCGTCCTGGCTCGCCGATTGGGCCCACCAACGAATGTTCTAAGGACCTTCTGTGGTTTGCACGGCATGTTCTTAGAACTTTTCTGGCTGGGACCGTCTTGGTTTAACCCATCGGGTTGATGTTCTAAGAACATCGTGTCTGTTCTTGGGACATTTTTGGGTTCTAGGGACACTTCGTGGTAGGCCTACAGGAATGCCAGGACGGTCGGCCCCTGCTCAACAGGTGCCCCTGGCCCAAGGTGCCCCCAGCTTTTCTCGCTCCATTTTGGAGCCCCTGGGGCCCTCTGGGCCTCGTGAGAGGTGCTCTGGAGGCCGGTGGGGGCCTCCTTGGAGAAATCCTGGGGGTACCTTGGGCCAGGGGTACTTCGAGCAACCCCCGAGCACTTCCAAGGGGTGTCCCTGCATCCTTTCCTCTCGGCCCATCCCAGCCCTTAGCCATGGACCACGGGCGTCCAACTTCGACCTCCATTGGGCGTCCAAGGGCCTAGGGCCTCCAGACCTCCAATGTCTTCATGTTCGATGAGGTTGCAGCCCATGAATTCCCGCGCCGTTTTTTCTGCCCCCGCACCCCGCGATTTGGAGGCCGAACATTGCCGCGGGCCGCCATATCATAAGATTCTAGCGTGCTGCTCGGGATCACCAAGGCCGCCTTATCATGAGCACTATTTCATTTTCGGTCGCTCGGCGTTCATTGTGTTTCCTTGTCTCCTGTCGAGTGTCTGCGTGGGGGCTCTACTGTCGAAGGCTGGTATTTTCACAGTGTAGTTGCCGCGATGCGTACGTCACGCTTGGGATTTGTGGGCGTCCTGCTTCGCGGCAAAAGGATGCCTGGGTCCTTACCGCGCGTCCTTGTGACCCGGTCTCGTTGTGCTGCCAGAAACCGCCAGAGATCGCCAGAAACCGACGAGGACTACCAACGACCGCCGAAGACCGTCAGAAGAGGGCCGAAGACCGCCAGAGAGAATACCGACGGCCACCGAAGATCGCCGCAGACCGCTGGATGCCCTCAGAAAGCCGCCGACGCTGACGTGTGCGCAAGGGTTATTTCGGGCGTGTCCCTCTACTGGAGGAATAGTCGAATAGTCAAAAATAGTAGAAAATACTCCGGGGACGATGTGTTGACTACTCTTCAGTATTTTAATTTTGTTGATCGTTTTTAATCTTTCGCCCAAAATCCGCTTGCAGGAGGACGCGCCCAATCTACAGCCAGGGGCCCGGGGCCGAATACGTAGCAATCATCCTCCCCGCGCATCCTTCTATGTGCAGAGGCGCATTGGGACCGCACCCGGCATCCCTGACGCAATGTCGTCCCTCTCGTCCGTCCGCCGTGTCCCTTCTCTGCTCCGTGTCCGCCCGTCCGCCCTCGAAACGGCGTTGAAATCCTGCAGCTCGTCCCTCGACACGATCGGTCGTGGCTAGAGGTCGATTTTTGTTGTCAACCGGCGCGTTGCGTTTCATTGTAGCTCTGGTGCTTCACGATTGCATCACCGAGTTCGTCGTGTGGAGGTGTCCGCTCCCTCTCTCCCTAAAATCCTGACGCAACGTCGTCCGGGAGCATTCTCGCTTTTGATGCCGTTTCTTTTCCAGTGCCGGCCGTTGAAATTAAGTATTTTGTTAGATCCCCAGATCCCAGTCTACTTCCAGTGCCGTCCTACTTCAATAACCGATATGCTTTTGCTGTTTTTTGTTATAATCTGGGAGGGCCTGAATCCAAACTACTTTATCCGCGCTTCTACTTCATGTTCTTACTTATATTTCTTCCGACCATCGTGTGCCCGCAGGATTGCTTCACGGTGGTGCTTTGTCGGGGTGCTGTCCGCTCCATCTCCCCTTCCCAACAAATAGGGGACCACATGCGAACCCTACTCCTACACCCCTTAGAAGTAGTGGGGGGTAGGGGTAGGGCTCGCACGTGGCCCTCCCAGCAAAAAGACCCCGCGCATCCTTCTGACCCGGCCGATCGCTCCCCCCCTCCGCCGCCCCCCTCCGCCTCTGCCCCCCTCCGCCTCTGCCCCCCCACCGCTTCTGCCCCCCTCCGCCTCTGCCCCCTCCGCCGCCCCCCCTCCCCCGCCCAGCGCGAGCGAATTGCGAGGAACCGAGACGAAGCGATCCGGAGGAGGCACCTCAGGACGGCCCCTTGGATTACTCAGTCCACTGTGCGGTTCAACTTCGAATCTTCGGTGGCCCCTTCACAAGAGGAGGGCGCCCTCTGCCCCTGCCCGCAGGGGTGCGTCGCGGCTTCACCCTCGGCATGCGCAGCTGCGTTCAAGCCTGTGCCCGCCACCACCACCTCCCCCGCCCCATTCCCCCCCCCCCCCTTTTTGCCCACCCCCCCCCCCCCCTCCACCCCCCCCCTCTCCCGCCTGCGCGCGGCGCCCTCCCCCCCCCCCCCCCCCAGCGAGAGGCGCGGCGCGCCCCCGCGGCCGCGGCGAGCGCCGCGGCCCCCCGGGCCCCGCCCGCGCCGGCGCCCCGTGCCGGGCGCCGGGCTCGGAGCCTCGGCGACGCTGCTCCCCCCGCAGTCTTAAGTCGGGCGGGTCCCTCTGCAGGAGGGATTTTCGAAGGAGAACAAAAAAAACAGTCTGAGGACGCTTGGTCCTTACGATGCTAGGTTCTTTTTGGATTAGACGTTTGACTATGTGTTTGGTTGCTTCCAACAGCGGCCTGTAGGGGGACGTGCCCGATCGAACATCTAATCCCAGTCTTTCGGCACGAACGACATGGGCGCGCAAAGAATGGGTACACTACCCAACAGCAGTTCTTGTTCATTTTGGACAGGACCCGCTGTCCGCGCCGCCGCGGCCTGTGTCCATTTGAGAGAGAAGGCCGCCTGCCCAACAGCGGCCACTGCTAGTTTGGGACACCATTCGTTGCTGGGCAATGTGACCGTTTTTTTCGTACCCATTTCGGGCGTCCAAAGTCTTCCACCGCCAGAAGATGTCCACATCCACCGCTTCGGAGTCCCCCAAAGCTGCCCAAGAGGGCCCCAAGACAGATTCCACTTCGATCAGATCGATCCGATTCGATGTCGATTCCGGCTGGCTCGATGCGATTTGATTCAGATATTCCGACGATCCGATGCGGCCCGATGGTGACGTGGCGCTGTTTCGCATCCCGGCGCAGTCGATTCGATCCGATCTCGCTTCCGTGCCGATGATGACCGATTCGATGCACATTTCGATCCGATCGGGTTTACTGATTCGATACTGATTTGATCCTGCAAGACGGCCCCACGAGATTCTCAACAGGGCCAAAGGCTTCAAGACGTCCCAAGACGTCCCAAAAGGGCCACAAGACGGCCCAAGAGGGCCCCAAAACGGCCAACAAGGACCCCAAAAACACCAAAACAGACCCCCAGGAAGACCCAGAAACACCAAGGAACAACATGGCTCCCAACAGCGAGCGGTGTCGTAACAAGCTCTTCACACCAAGGCTTTCCAGAGCGCGGTGGCGAAAACAACTCTTATCAGCAAGGCTCTCAAGAGCGAGCGGCAGCGTAAAAGTCTCTGAACACCAGGGTTCCCAACAGAGAGCGGTGACGTGACAAGCTCTTAACACAAAGGCTCCCAAGAGCGAAGGGTGCTATGAGCCATCTCGGGTAAGTTCCTGAAGCGCTCTTTCCATTCATGTGCCGGCCCAGGAAACGGAACGAGCGATGACGAGTGATGACGTTCTGGTGTGGCGAAGCCCTCGAGGGAGGGTCTCAGGGCCGGATCCAATGGCCAGGCCGCCCCCCCAGAGGGCCCAAGAGGCGCCCAAGACGTCCCAAGAAGCGCCTAAGACGGCCCAAGAGGGGTCTAAAGGGGTTTCAAGACGGCCCAACGCGCCCCAAGAAAGCCCAGGACCGCCTAAGAGCGTTCCAGGATGGTTGCAGATAGCCCCAAGACGGCCCACGAGGACCCCAAGAAGGTCTACGAGGCCCCGAGAACCCCCAAGAGGGCTTGAGGAGGCCAAACACATGGATTTCCCGTTGGTTGTTCGATGTTTGCTCGATTCTCGCTTGTTCGGGCCGAGAACGGCCCAGGACGGCCCAAGAAGCCCCAATGATCGTCCTAAGACGGCCCCAGGGGCCCCAAGAGAGCCCCAAGACGGCCCCAGAGGGCCCCAGGACGGGCCAAGAGGGCCCCAAAACGGCACAAGAGGGCCCCAAGACGGCCCCATGAGAGCCCCAAGATGGTCCTGAGAGGCTCCCAAGAGGACCCGACGAGGCCCCAAAGAGAGCCCCAATATGGCCAAAGGCCCCCAAGACCCCCCAGACGGCCCACAAGGGCCCCCAACCAGCAGCCCAAGATGGCCCCCTGATTGCCCAAAAGGGCTTTAATAGGACCCTCGAAGGCCAACAACATAGATTTCCAGTCGTATTTGTTGATGTTCGCCTTTTCGGGCTTCCGACGGCCCAGGACAGCTCAAGAGGTCCCACAGATCTTTCCAAGATGGCTCGAGAGGTCCCCAAGAGGGCCCCCTGGCGCCCGAAGAGGGTCCCCAGAGGCCCCCAGACGGCCCAAGAGGGCGCCCAGAGGCTCCCAAGAGAGCCCCAAGTGGGCCCCATGAGGCTCCCAAGAGAACCCGAAGAGGGCCCAAGGAAAGCTCCAAGACGGCCGGAGGCCTCCAAGACGACCCAAGAGGGTCCCGAGAGGCCCCAAGAGGCTTCCAGGAGGCCTCCCAGGAGGCCTCAAGTGGGTCCAAGAGGGCCACAAAACGGCCCCAGAGGGCTCCCAAACGGCCCCAGACGGCCAAAGGCTTCCAAAACGCCCCAAGACGGCCCAAAAGGGCCACAAGACGGCCCAAGAGGGCCCCAAAACGGCCCAAAAGGACCCTAAAAGGCCCCCCAAAGACCCTTGGGAAGCCTCAGAGATGCCAAGTAACACCATGGCTCTAAACAGCGAGCGGTGACGTAACAAGCTCTTCACACCAAGGCTTTCCAGAGCGCGGTGGCGAACAAAAACTCTTATCAGCAAGGCTCTCAAGAGCGAGCGGCAGCGTACAAGTCTCTGAACACCAGGGTTCCCAACAGAGAGCGGTGACGTGACAAGCTCTTAAGACAAAGGCTCCCAAGAGCTAAGGGTGAGCCATCTCGGGCAAGTTCCTGAAGCGCTCTTTCCCTTCCCGTGCCGGCCAAGGTAGCCGTCCTGGGAGCTTCCTGGGCGAGCTCGGAGGCATCTTGGACTCTCATGGGCCGTCTTGGAGGCCATCTTGGATTATCTTGGGCGAGCTTTGAGCAAGCTAAGCTTGCTCCAAGCTCGCCTCCCCCCCAACAAAAACAACTCTTGGGCGAGCTTGGAGGCCATCTTGGCCATCTTGGGAGCCATCTTGGGCCGTCTTGGAGACTTGTGCGTGGACGCTCTGCTCGTGTGTGTGGGGGGGGGCCTTCTGCGTGACCGGCCGGCGCACCGGGCCGGAGCCCCCGGGGGAGAGTCCTTTCTGGAAAGAGGTCGCCGAGCGCGTTCCACTGCTCGCAGAGGGCCTACAGTCGACCCGCAGAGGAAGGATAGGCATCCCTCCCAAGGGTACCCTTGCATCCTTGCTTCCTGGGTCCATCCTTGGACACTTTCGTTGGCCGCGCCCCGCTCGAAACGCTCGAGATGGGCGTCCAAGGCCCTTGCATCCTTATCGCGCATCCTTACTCTGCGGGTTGACTGTACTCGCAGACGTCAGGAAACCACACGTCTGCCTCTGTGTAGCAGATCGTAAATTCCCTGCGGCGGATCCAGGCCATCTGCGAGCGGCCTCTTTGCGAGCAGTGGAACTCGCTTGCCGAAAATAATAGCCGAACCCAAACCAATAGGATCTAGGGGCGGCAGACCTATAATCGCTTCGGCCCATCCCACCACCGTGCCTTGGTTGCGGGTCGGAGTCCTCGGGGCTGCTTCTTGTTTTTGGGGAGTTTGGGGGCCTCTTGGGGGGCAGTTTGGGGGTTTCTTGGGGGCCTCTTGGGGGTTCCTGGGAGCTTCTCGGGGGCCTGGTAGGAGCTCTTGGAGGTTTCTGGGGCCGTCGATGGTGCCTCTTGGGGGCAGTTTCGGGGTCATCTCGGGCCGTTTTGGGACCTTCTTGGAGGCCGTTTAGGCAATTTTGGGGCGATTTGGGGGGTCTCTTGCCCGTCCTGGGGCGTGGGGAAGCAGATATAAAGAGAACGCCAAGATCATTCAAACATCTAAGCAAACGTGTTGTTCAATCATTCTCCAGGCCCTCGTGGGAGGCCTCCTGGAGTCCTCCTGGAGCGTCTTAGGGGCATCTTCGGCCGTCTAGCGGCCACCTTGGGCGTCTTGGACCGATCGTTCGACGACTGGGGGACCCCCTTCGGCCGTCCCGGGACCCTTTCTAGGCTCCTCGAACGACCCGTCTGGGGGCCCATCTTGGCGTCCCCCCAAAACGGCCAGGCGACACAGCGCCCACGACCGCCGCGGAGACCGAGGCATCGGGCCCTCAGGAGCCGTTCAATGGGCCCTGGGGGCACTCCACGACGTGCCGAAGGCACGGTGGCGGATGTCGTGGAAGCTGTGTGGTGTGCGCTGGAGAGGTGGCAACCATGCGGCGCAAGCTATATGGTGCAATCTGTGTCGTGCACGATGGGCGGTGCGAGTCGGAGGTGGATTCTATGGGGTGTACGTCAGGTGATGTCAGCTATGTTGTACACGAGTTGCGGCGTAAGTCTTGTGGTGCAGGCTACGTTGTGAAAACTGTGTCATGGAAGCTTCGCCGGTTAACGTGTGATGTGCTTGCAAGCCGTGTGGTGCAAACCGTGCGGTGTGAGCCATGCGCTGACAGCTACGTCGTGAGAAAGCGCAGGGCACGATGCGCTCGCAGGGAGCCCACGAGGCGGCACGGGCGGCAACGCGGCGGAAACCCACCACAATCCCCTTCGCGCGGGGCGCCCACGGCACGGGCGGCACCGGTGCGCAACCTCGGCATACCCCCCTGGTGCGGTGCGCCCACGAGGCGACACGGGCCCTGAACGCAGCGACGAAAACGCCACATCCATCCAGTCTTCTGTAAGACAAGTGAGGGCCATTGCAGGCAACGCTGTTTGGGAATGTACATACATGTGTACACTGCGAGACGTAATGTCAGTCTTCTTATCAGTACTTCCTCCTCCATCGTCCCGGTGACTCCGCTGGTTGTGCGGCAGGCGCAGCACCGCTTGTCGCATACGGGCCATCATAAGCACACCCGCGGCCCATTCTCAAGATTCCCGCAGATCGATGTCGGTGGATTGCTGCCCCAACCTGGCCGAAAAGTCTGACTGCAAGCCTCCTCGTGACGGCCAGGGGTAAGTTGATGCTGGCAGTATCTGTCGACGGCCGTCTTTCCCCAGAGGCGGCGGAGGGCATCAATGCCAAGGAGGTAGAGGAGGTAGTGTGCCGTGACGGAGGTCCGTGGCAGCCGACCCAGGGAGTGTAGGCCTAGCGCCTTGACTTTATAGTCCTCGCCGCATCGGGGGGTGCGGTCACGACTCCTACTGGGAAGGCTGTCATTGGGTGCATCCTGATGGGCACACCTCGCGGACATGAGTTCCGCGAGCAAGGGAAGGCTTGTGAGGGGTGTCTGGCCTCCCTGGCAGTGCTCCCGAGTACTGCCACGCACAAAATCGCCCTGCGGCGGATGGCTAAGCCAACCGCCGGGAGTGGTTATTTTGACCTTTGCAGCTCCTGTTCCGATTGCTGCCCCAAGTATCGCCTGAACCCGCCCGCCAGAACGCCTGTCACCCCTCCAGTCCTCTCAGATCCCAGATGGGGTCAGAGTAGATGGGGCGGGAGGGTCGCTCCGCATCGCCGATGCATCGGCGATGCGGCTTGATGTGGAGACTGGTTTTCTCCACGCCGACGTCGCCGATGCATCGACGCTGCATCGGCGATGCGGCGCGACCCCCCGACCCCATCTACTCTGACCCCATCTGTGAGGCGTCCAGCCCCGCCCATCTGGATTCGAGATCTCGGCGCGATCGACCCCCCCCACCGCCCGTCGCGCCTCGCGCTCGCCTCCGCCCTCCTTTTCCTTGCTCTTCCCCATGTGGGCCTGCAGTGCTCGTGGACGGTGGCGTATTGCGGCGGACGCCGAGCCGCGGCGTTGTCCAGCGCGGCGCAGGGAGAAAGGCCGCGGGCGGAAGGTCTGCGGCGAACACGTGGAAGCCAAAGCCCGGGTCGCAGGGCGCCAGAATCAGCAGGGCGTGGAGAGGCCTGTCGAGGATCTCGGGAGGAAGGCCCTGCAGAGAGAGCCTCCGCAGGACGGACCCTCGGGAGAGCTGCCGGGCACGCGTGTCCTGGGAGACGCTCGGGCGTGGCCTGCCGGCACACGCTGCCGGCTCAAGCAGGTCGCCGCGGCCCCGGAATACGGAGGCTGGAACAGGTTCTGGGGCGACCCTGCGGCTCCGGCTTCTATATCTAACCGGACCCGCTGACTTGGCCAGAATCACTGAACCAGGTCTGCCGCAGCTGGTGCTTTTTTGGGTGACGGCAGTTCTGGTTCGTGGAACGGGGCGGGGGGTCGTCCCCCAGCACCCGAGCCTTTTCTTTGGGTGGAGGGCAAAGGGTGAAATCTGAAATGCCGTTTCGATTGATTTTCGAGGCTTGAATCTGCAAAAGGTGAATCACAAGACGGATTGCTTTTCGATGTGTAAGAGCCTATCTGGGTTGCACCCTGAGCCCTCCACCCTAAGAAATGCTCAGAGTACGCATCACTAAGCCAGGCCCCACTAAACCCAGTTCTGCCAACGCCCGAGGGGGGCCCGCCGAGGCGCCAGGACGTCCCCGCCTTCCTGCTGGCCCGCGGCGAGCTCGATGGCGCGGGCGGGCCGCCGCCGAGCGGCGCTCGCCTCGAGGGGCCCCAGGCTCGGGCACCGGGAGCTCTGCCCAGATGTTCGGTCGGGGTCAGGACGGAAGGTTTCTCCGAAAGGCTTAGGCGACCCGTCCTCCTCCTCCTCATCCTCCTCCTCCTTCTCCTCCTTCTCCTTCTGCTCTCCCTCCCCCTCCTCCTGCTCCCCCTCCTCCTCCTGCTCCCCTCCCCCTCCTCCTCCTGCTCCTCCTCCTCCTCCTCCTCGTCGTCGTCCTCCTCCTCCTCCTCCTCCTCCTCCTCCTCCTCCTCCTCCTCCTCCTCGTCCTCCTCCTCCTCCTCCTCCTCCTCCTCCTCCTCCTCGGGTCGCCTACGGCCCTGGGGGAAACCGTGCAGGCCAGGACGAGAGCAAGTCCGATCCAGAGCGTTCCTGAGCGCTCTCAGAGCGTTCCGGAACGCACTGAGAAGGCCGTGGCGGCCGAGACATCCTCCAGAGCCGCCGGATCTCCGAGATCTTCGATGTATCCTCACCCGAATTGATCCTCGTCCTGGCTTCGTCTTGCACTTCGCAGCGGAAGGCTCCCGAGGAACGACAGATGACATAAACATAGATTTGCTACGGAAGCTCGCGTACATGTGTCAAAGATAGCGTGCAATGTGAAAGACACCAGGTAGTCCTGGGAATTGTGTAAGTTCTCCATTTTAGATATTACTACCCCGTCGACCCTGCAGCTGTGACTGCAAGGATTTTGCCTCAGATCGCTCTGGAACGGCCGCGGCGCCCGATACACATCCTCCAGTACCGCCAGATCTCAGTGATCCCCGTTCTATCTCGGTCCGATTTCGTCTCGGTCCTGGTCTTGTCCTAGCTCTGGACCGGATGCGGCGACCGATGCGTCCTCCAGACCCCTGCTTCTAGAAGGCCAATGTCTGGGGCATCTGCCAAATACCGCTCTCACTTTCTAGCCACTACCGTCTATAGACACATTGGGTGCCGTGTCGTATCTATAGTTTTGTACATAAAGACATTCGAGGGTGGATACGCTGTAGACAAAGCGGCCGCTGCGTCCAGCGCAGCCAAAACAACGGAGAAAGGGTAGATGTGTCCACGGTGTGAGCCTGCTCTGAAGCAAGTCCCGCATGAGCGACAGACGTCTGCGCCGACATTCGTACGCAAGTTGCCCGCTCACGCTCGCACGTAGGCGCCCTCATCTGCAATGTGCCTTGCCGTGCCGGCGGCCCGTGTAAGCCACCGCGTCAGGTCGCTGTGCCATCTCGCGTTAGACGTACGACCCGCTTCTTCTTCGACGCCACATGGTATTTCAATGTCTGCCGACTTCCGCCTTCCTCCCGACCACTTGGTATCGAAGACGCCTACGGCGAATCACCGCCGCCCCCCGACTTCTAGAATCGCCCATGTGGCCGATCGCTGTGGCAAGAGCTCTTGCTCTGCCAAGCTATCGGACCATGTGCTTCCCCAGCCGTTGTGGAAACCCTTCGGGGAACACTTGGGGGAGGATGGCGGGGAAGATCAGGAGGAGGCGGAGAAGGAGGTGGAGGAGGAGGAGGTGGAGGAGGAGGTGGAGGAGGAGGCCTCCCGACCAGCTTAAAACTTTTCAGAGCTATCTTGGGCCGTCTTGGTGGGCTCCTGGACCGTCTGACGCCGTCGGAAGCCGTCTTGGGGGCCTCTTTGGGCCGACATGGGGCCCCTTGGGGTGCTCCAGGGCCGTCTTGGAGGCTTCCTTGGGCGTCTTAGAGGCCTCTTCGGCCGTCTTTGGGCCCTCTTGGGGCTGTCTGGGGGCCTCTTGGGCAGTCCTGAGGCCATCTTGGAGGCCTCCTGGGCGCTCTGGAGGCGATCTTGGGGGCCGTTCCGGGCCGTCGAAGGCCGAAGAGGAGCAACAAGTAACACATGTCGAAGAACTACGGGGAATCGATCATTTGGGCCTCTTCGGGCCCTCCTGGAGGCCCTCTCGGAGGCCTCTCGGGCCGTCTTGGAGGCCTCTTGGGCACCTTTTTGGGCAGTCTTGGGCCGTCTAGGAGGCTTGGGCGGACTTGGAAGTATCTTGGATCCCTCGTGTACCGTCTCGGAGGCCATCTTGGACCATCTTGGGCGAACTTGGAAGCCATCTTGGGCCATCTGGACCCTCTTGGAGGCCATCTTGAGCAGTCTTGGGGGATCTTTTTCTGGACGTTGAGGTCGTTTGAGCGCCTTCCGTGTGGCCGGCGCGTTGGGCCGAAGCCCCAGGGGGGAATTTCTCAGAGAACCCAAAACGATATTATCCAGCACGCCAGGCACCCCTGTGGCGACCACAGAGGGCGGCGGATCGAAGATGCCTACGTCGAGTCACCGCCGCCCCCTGCCGTTTCGGAAGCGCCTATGTGGCCGAACGTTGAGGCCAGAGCCATGCCTAGCTATCGGACCATGTGTTCCCCGAATCGGTTTGGAAAGCCTTCGGGGAACACGTGGGGGAGGACGGGGAAGAGGAGGAGAGAAAGGAATGGGCGTGTTCGGGGACCCTTGGGGGCTCTTGTGAGCTTTTGGAGGCGTCTTGGGGCCTGCTGGCAGAAGGTTGGGTCAGATCCTTGCCAATCTTTCGGATCGAATGTTCCCCGAATCGGTTTGGAAAGCTTTCGGGGAACATGTGGAGGAGGTTGGGGAAGAGGAGGAGAGTGAGGAAAAAGGGGAAGTGAGGAAAAGTCTTCTTGGGAGCCTATTGAGGCACTCTGGGGCTCAATTAGGCCATCTTGGCCGTCTCGGGGGCATCTTGAAGGTCATCTTGGCCGTCTGGAGGCCATTTCGACCCTTTCGGGCCTTCCTGGACGACGTCTTGGAGGGCTTTTGGGCCGTCTTGGAGGCCTCTTGCGGGCCGTTTGGGCAGTCTAGGGCCATCTTGAGGCCATCTGGGGCCGTCTTGGGTGCATCTTGGGGCCATCTTCGCTGTCTTGGGGCCTTCTTGGCCGTCTTGGAGGCACCTTGGAGGCCATCTTGGCTGTCTTAGAGGCCATCTTCGGTGTCTTCGGGGCCATCTTGGGTCGTCTTGGGGATCTCTTGGGCTGTCATGGGGCCATCTTGGAGGCCTCTTGGGCGCTCTTGGGGCGTTGTTAGGGGCCTCTTGGGCCGTCTTGAGCCGTCGGAGAGCTGATAAGAAGAAAATGCCACAATCCTTCAAACACCTAAGGGACATCAATGATTATTGCCCTTCTGGGCCTTCCTGGAGGACGTTTTGGAGGCCTCTCGGGGGCCTCTTGGCCAGTCTTAGGCCATATTGGGCCGTCTTGGAGGCTTCTTGGAAGACCTTGAAGGCATCTTGGACTCTCTCAGGCCGTCTTGGAAGCCATCTTGGAAGCAATATTTGGCGACTTGGAGGCCATCTTGGAAGCCATCTTGGGCCAACATGACCATCTAGAGGCCATCTTGAGCCGTCTTGGAGCTTCAATATGGCCTAAGACTGGCCAAGAGGCCCCCAAGAGGCCTCCAAGAGACCTCCAGGAAGGCCCGCAAGGGCAAAAATCATTGATGTCCCTTAGGTTTTTGAAGGATTGTGGCAGTGTCTTCTTATCAGCTCTCCGACGGCCCAAGACGGCCCAAGAGGCCCCCAACATCGCCCCAAGAGCGCCCAAGAGGCCTCCAAGATAGCCCCATGACAGCCCAAGAGGCCCCCAAGAGGGCCCCAAGAAGAGCCCAAGACGGCCCAAGATGGCCCCGAAGACGCCGAAGATGGCCTCCAAGACGGCCAAGATCTGACCCAACCTTCTGCCAGCAGGCCCCAAGACGCCTCCAAAAGCTCACAAGAGTCCCCAAGGGTCCCCGAACACGCCCATTCCTTACTCTCCTCCTCTTCCCGTTCTCCCCCACGTGTTCCCCGAATGCTTTCCAAACCGATTCGGGGAACGCATGGTCCGATAGCTTGACAGGGCTCTGGCCTCAACGTTCGGCCACATAGGCGCTTCCGAAAGGGCAGGGGGCGGCGGTGACTCGCCGTAGGCGTCTTCGATCGAAAGGATCTAGCACGCCGGGCGCCCCTGTGGCAAGCCAACAGGGGGCGGCGGATCTAGTGGCCATCGGCCCACCCCGCTGCCTTGCCCGAGCTGTGGGTCAGAGTTCTCAGGGCTGCTTCGTGGAGTCTCCTCGGAGCGATTCGGGGTGGAGGCTCTTGGGAGCCTCTGGAGGCACGGTTGGCGGAGTCCAGTGTCTGCCGGAGTTTGCCTTCCTGCCGCCGCCGTTTCCCATCGTGGAGTGGGCCGCTCCCCCGAGCCGCGGCAGGCGCTGCCCGGCGGCGACGATGAGCTCGACGGAGCCCGGCAGGCGCCGCCCGGGGGGGGCGACCTCGAGGCGGGGGCGGCCAAGAGGGTGGTGGTGACTGACGTGGTTGGTGACTGACGTGGTGACTGGCATCAGGGGTGACTCGGGTCAGGGCTAACTCGGGTTCGTTTTTCGGGAGTCCGAACCCGAGTTACCCCGGGCCCGAGTTACCCTGGATAATTGGGGCGTCCAGAGCCCCAAATCATCGGGGTTAACTCGGGTCAGGGCTCACTCGGGTTCGTTTCCCGGGAAGCCAAACCCGAGCTACCTCGGGCCCGAGCTACCCTGGATAACTTGGGCGTTTGATCTCTGAGACCTCATGGCTCCCCTTCTGATTTCAGTGCGTCCCCGGGCCCCCCTTTCTAGGCCCCCTGGGTGGGTTCGGAGCAGAGGGGGTTGGAGGATCGCGCCGCATCGCCGTGGCATCACCGATGCGGCTCGATGCGGAGCCCGATGTGCTTCACGTCGACGTTGTCCACGCATCGCCCACGTCAACGATGCACCGCCGGTGCATCGCCGATGCACCGCCGATGTATCGCCGATGTATCGGCGATGCGGCGCGATCCTTCGACCCCGTCCGCTCCGACCCCATCCAGGAGGCCTCTGCCCCGGCGCCGCGCACGTGCCTCGGGCCATGATTTACGGACCCCCCTCCCCCTCCTCCTCCTCCTCCTCCTCCTCCTCCTCCTCCTCCTCCTCCTCCTCCTCCTCCTCCTCCTCCTCCTCCTCCTCCTCCTCCTCCTCCTCCCCCTCCTGGACGCCCCCCGCTTGGACGCTCCCGCTCCAGGGATCGCCGGCCAGCCTGGCCGTCAACGGTCCGCGGGAGGTGCCCATGCTTCGCATCGAGCATCGTTTAACCGACCCCTATCCTTGAGTCGGGCCCGTCCCTCTACATGAGGAGTATTAAAAAATAGTCCAGAACTAATATGGGGACGATGGTTCTACCATTTTTCTAAATTGTTGGTGTTGTTTGACTGTTTTTTTTATTTTGTCGTCCGAAATCCGCTCGTAGGGGGACATTCCCGACCTAATCCTATCCCCATGCCCATCCTCATCCAGACCTTCTCACCATCCCTGCTGGGGATATACCCTTCGAGACCCGAAGGAAACGGCTCATATCCCCATCTAGGGGGGTAAATCGGCCAGTGGGGCCCAGGCCAAGCCCATGGGGATAGGGGTCGGTTCACCACCCCCCGACCGACTCGCGCCCAGAGAAAAAGTCGCGACAGAAAAGTGTTCCGTGTTGTTGGCATCTGGGGGGCCCCTGCCGGGCTTCGGGACCGTCAGAAACCGACTCGGGAGCAGAGCCGGTCCTTGGGCGGGTGTGCAGACCTCTGGGCGTCCACTTTCTGTGAAAGATCACGACGTCGGAGGTCTGGGACAATGCCACGCTTGGCCAGGGCAATCTCGGCCGGGAGGTCGGCCGCGAGCGCGGGGGGAAGCGAGAAGGAGGCGGCCTTCTCAGAGAGCGGCGGGGTTCTCCTCTCTGAGAGGTTTTCTACAGCTTCGGGGAAGGCTTAAGTCGGGCTTGTCCCTCTACAGGGGGAATGTTCAAAAATAGTCGAAAAATAGTCTGGGGAGTATTTTTGAGTACTTTTGGGTATCTTTTGAATATTTTTGGAATATTTTCCCTACCTAGGCTCTGCCTAGAAGGGTTCTTACTGTCTTGGCTTAAGGGGCCGGGCAGTGGAACTCGCCCCGGGCGGTTCCCCCAGGATCCGCCCCGCGGTTCCCCCAGCTACGTTCCTTTAGCTTAGCGTTGCTTATCTCATCTTAGTTTAGCTTATTTCATCTTAGCTTAGCATATCTTCATCTTAGCTCAGGTTTATCTTAGCTTAGATTGCCTTCATCTCAGCTTCGCTGAGCTTTAGCATAGCAGAGCACAGCATAGCATAGCGTAGCACAGCATAGCGCAGCACAACATACCATAGCATAGCCCATCATAGCATAGCATAGCGCAACATAGCATATCATAGCATAGTATAGCGCAGCACAGCACAGCATAACACAGCGCAGCATATCATAGCATACCACAGCAGAGCATAACCAAACATAACATAGCATAGCATAGCATAGCGCAGCATGGCATATCATAGCATAGCAACTCATATCATCGCATACCATATCATAGCATAGCATCGCACAGCGCAGCTTAGCATGCCATAACATATCATGTCATAGCTTAACATAGCACATCGCAGCATGACATAGCATAGCTTAGCATATCATATCATAGCATATCATAACATAGCATAGTGCGGCATATCATAGCATACCATAGCATAGCATAGCGCAGCATAGCATGTCATAGCATAGCATAGCATAGCATAGCATAGCAACTAATGCTGCTTTCCTAGGGGCTCCAACTTCTAGGTAGGGTCGCACTGGGGTAATTTTGTTGTTCGTCCAAAACCCCCCTGTATGGGGGACAGGCCCGACCTAAGGGAAGGCTTAGAAAGCTGCTCAGAAGGCCGGGGAACTTCCGAGCCGTCTGAGGAGGCCCCTGCTCGCTTCCCCCGGGCGCGCCGCCTAGCCTACAGCATGCCGCAGTGCCCAAGATGGCCCTGGGCCAGGCATGGCGGTGATGCACAGGTGCCTCTTGCGTGCCGACGGCCCAAGTGACTACCTTCACAATCCTTCCCCCAACCCTCCTCCTCCTCCTCCTCCTCCTCCTCCTCCTCCTCCTCCTCCTCCTCCTCCTCCTCCTCCTCCTCCTCCCCCTCCCTCCCTCCCTCCCTCCCTCCCTCCCTCCCTCCAAGTCTGCTCCTCCAGAGAGGCGGCCTTCAGAGGCCCGCCGACCCCGCCTGGACAGGCGCAGCCTGCGGGGGGGAGCAGCCTGGCTGGCCAGAGCTGGTTGTAGCGCTTCCGGGCAGCGTGCACGGGAGGACTGCTTTCCGAGAGCGCGAGGGGCCACCTCGACCTCGTAGAAGATTGTTCCGCCGTGGCTCTGGGTCTTCTCCCTCGGGATCTCCACCCGGACGACGCCCAGGCCTGGAGGTGCCCCTCGAGCGGGGAACGAAGAATGGCATAAACATAAAAACGATTGGGGAACGAACAGTGGCATAAACATACACAAATTATCCTGCGACGTACCCGACCCTTTCTACACAAGTGGCAATTGCATTCAGGACCACTCAATACCGAAGGACATGTCGGCGCCATGGTATAGTGATGATCTGCGTAGGACGTACCTCCGCTGAGCCTCCCAGAAGCCCATGCGCGCCAGGTGAGCCAAGCGCGCCAGGCGCGCCAGGTGCGCCCGCCAGGTGCGCCAGGTGCGCCAGGTGCGCCAGGTGCGCCACGTGCGCCAGGTGCGCCAGGCTCGCCAGGTGCGCCAGGTGCGCCAGATGCGCCAGGCGCGCCAGGTGCGCCAAGTGTGCGCCAGGTGTGCGCCAGGTGTGCGCCCGGTGTGCCAGGTGCGCCAGGTGCGCCCAGCGCGCCAGGTGTGCCAGGTGCGCCAGCTGCGCCAGGTACGCCAGGTGCGCCAGGCGCGCCAGGCGCGCAGGTGCGCCAGTGGCGCCAGGCGCGCCAGGTGCGCCAGGTGCGCCAGGTGCGCCAGGCGCGCCAGGCGCGCCAGGTGCGCAAGGTGCGCCAGGCGCGCCAAGCGAACCAGGTGCGCCAGGTGTGCGTCAGGTGTGCGCCAGGTGCGCCTAGCGCGCCAGGTGCGCCAGGTGCGCCAGGTGCGCCAGGTGTGCCGGGTGCGCCAGTTGCGCCAAATGCGCCAGGTGCGCCAGGTGCGCCAGGTGTGCGCCAGGTGCGTGCCAGGTGCGCGCCAGGTGCGCCAGGTGCGCCAGTTGCGCCAGGCGCGCCAGTTGCGCCATGCGCGCCAGGCGCGCCAGGTGCGCCAGGTGCGCCAGGTGTGCCAGGTGTGCGCCAGGTGCGCGCCAGGTGCGCGCCAGGTGCGCCAGGTGCGCGCCAGGTGCCCCCAGCGCGCCGGGTGCGCCAGGTGCGCCCAGCGCGTCATGTGCGCGCCAGGTGCGCGGCAGGTGCGCCAGTTGCGCCAGGGGTGCGCCAGGTGTGCGCCAGGTGTGCGCCAGGTGCGCCAGGTGCGCCAGTTGCGCCAGGTGTGCCAGGTGCGCCAGTTGCGCCAGGCGCGCCAAGTGAGCCAGGTGCGCCAGGTGCGCCAGGTGCGACAGGCGCGCCAGGTGCGCCAGGTCTGCGCTGGGTGCGCCAGGTGCGCCCAGAGCGCCAGGTGCGCCAGGTGCGCTAGATGCACCAGGTGTGCCAGGTGTGCGCCAGGTGTGCGCCAGGTGCGCCAGGTGCGCCAGTTGCACCAGGCGCGCCAGGCGCGCCAGGTGCGCCAGGTGCGGCAGGTGCGGCAGGTGTGTCAGGTGCGCCCAGCGCGCCAGGTGCGCCAGGTGCGCGCCAGGTGCGTCAGCTGCGCCCAGTGCGCCAGGTGCGCGCCAGGCGCGCGCCAGGTGCGCGCCAGGTGCGGGCCAGGTGCGCCCCAGTTGCGCCCCAGGTGCGCCAGGTGCGCCAGGTGCGCCATGCGCGCCAGGCGCGCCAGATGCGCCAGGTGCGCCAGGTGCGCCAGGTGCGTCAGGTGCGCGCCAGGTGCGCCCAGCGCGTCAGGTGCGCCAGGTGCGCCCAGCGCGCCAGGCACGCGCCAGGTGCGCGCCAGGTGTGCGCCAGGTGCGCCAAGGGGACACGGAGGCCTCAAAGTGGTCTGCGTAAAACGTACCTCCGCTGGGCTTCCCAGTAACCCACGAAAGTGGCAACAGTTGCGCAGATCGCAGCCCCCGAGGGGACAGGGAGGCCTCAAAGTGGTTTGCGTAAGACGTACCTCCGCTGGGCCTCCCAGGAACCCACGAAAGTGGCGAGAGTTGCGCAGACCGCAGCCCCGCAGAGGACAGGGAGGCCTCAAAGTGGTCTGCGTAAGACGTACCTCCGCTGGGCCTCCCAGGAGCCCACGAAGTGGCGACAGTTGCGCAGATCGCAGCCCCCCCCAGGGGACAGGGAGGCTTCAAAGTGATCTGCGTAAGACGTACCTCCGCTGGGCCTCCCAGGAACCCACCTGGGCCTCCCAGGAGCCCACGAAGTGGCGACAGTTGCGCAGATCGCAGCCCCCCCCCCAGGGGACAGGGAGGCCTCAAAGTGATCTGCGTAAGACGTACCTCCGCTGGGCCTCCCAGGAGCCCACGAAAGTGGCGACAGCTGCGCAGATCGCAGCCCCGCAGGGGACAGGGAGGCGTCAAAATGATCTGCGTAAGACGTACCTCCGCTGGGCCTCCCAGGAGCCCACGAAGTGGCGACAGTTGCGCAGATCGCAGCCCCGCAGGGGACAGGGAGGCGTCAAAGTGATATGCGTAAGACGGACCTCCGCTGGGCCTCCCAGGAGCCCACGAAGTGGCGACAGTTGCGCAGGTCGCAGCCCCCCCAGGGGACAGGGAGGCTTCAAAGTGATCTGCGTAAGACGTACCTCCGCTGGGCCTCCTAGGAACCCACGAAAGTGGCGACAGTTGCACAGATCGCAGCCCCGCAGGTGACAGGGAGGCTTAAAAGTGATGTGCGTAAGACGTACCTCCGCTGGGCCTCCCAGGAGCCCACGAAGTGGCGACAGTTGCGCAGATCGCAGCCCCGCAGGGCACCGCGAACACAGGAGAGAAGAAGGAGGAGAGGGCGGGAGGTGGATACCACAGTGCTCTATTCAAAACGAGTGCCCAACACAAGGAGGGTTGGGAAAAACGATAGGGGAACGGATAATGACATAAACATAAAACGATAGGGGGACGGATTCTGACATTGACATTAAAAACTCGGACCTCCAATGTTTTACGTTTATGCCATTATTCGTTCCCTTATCGTCTCTTTTGTGGATTGTGGTTTGATCAGAGAAATCCGCGCGGACCTCCGAGTTTTTATGTTTATGTAACTTTTTGTTCCCCTAGCAGCCCCACGTCAGGCTTGCACAGCCAGCCGGGGTCCCCTCCTCCAGTTTTAGCGGTCGCCGTCCCCCCGAGGGAAGAGGCGCGACGACCATAATCAAGATGTCGCAGGGTCTCCTCGACGCGATATCTTAGTCGTGGTTCATGCCGGTCGTCCCCGATTCGCGAGGATGATCCATGAGTTGACTTGGACCATGATCAACGGTAACCAAGATGGACATCCACGTTGCCGTGCTCTGTCTTGGTCATGGCCATTTGCATGTCTCTCCCCACCCCCAGGCAGTCGATGGAGGGTCGCACGTGCGAGGAGGAGGACGAGGAGGGCGAAGGAAGAAGAGGAGGAGGAGGAGGAGGAGGAGGAAGAGGAGGAGTTGGAGGAGGAGGAGGAGGAAGATGAGGAGGAGGAGGAGGAGGAGGAGGAGGAGGAGGAGTATGACAGGTGCTGCATGTGGCGTGCGTCAGCTCTGGCCGGTGCGCCACACTTGCCCCCTTACTCGGGGCTGGGCTCTGAGCAAACGACCTCCTCTATCTTTCTAGGAGGAGGAGAAATTTACCCATACCTCTACCATCCGGCCGTTTTTCTTTTTTTGGGGGGCCTCCTGGGAGGCCCTCGTCGCCACTGTCAGATTCGCCTCGGGATTCTGGTCAGAACGCACCCCGGGAGAGGTCTGGGGAGTGGCGGTATTGGTACTTTTTATTTCCCCATTTTCCTCGGTTCCTGTGCGCAGTCAGCTCTGCCGCGCTCCAGCTGTTGTTCTGGGCCCCCCCCCCTCCGTGTGGTGACCAGACCGTGTGGTGAGTTGGTGGGGGTTCGGGGTCACCACACGGTTTTGGGACTCGGGTCGTTTTCCGAGGATATCTCGGGCGACTGGGGCCTCCGAGGTCCCACAAGCGTGCGGCGTGCGGTGACGAACAGCGCGGTGAGGTCGTTGGAGATTCTGAGATCACCACGCGGTCTGTCACTTCACGGTTTTGGGACCCCCAACCCAGACATCTGGCTGCTCCACTTTGTTCGATGCGTGGGCCCCAGAGGTCTGGACTACTTCTCTAAGGCAGGCCGGCTTTTCGTCCCGAGTCGTTTCTTGACGGTCCTGAGGCCCGTAGAGGGCACCTGGAGACCGAAAACCCCGCCGCTCAATTTTTTCGGAGCGTCGGATCTCCGGGAATGCTGCTGCTGCTGCTGCTGCTCGGCGCTCCGTGTCCCGCGTCGGCGCCAACAAAAAGCGGGGCGGCACCGCCGCCAAGCTTTCTAATCAAGGCACAGCCGCTGCTCGCGGCCGGGAGGCGCTGGGAACGCCCGCTGCGTGCAGCTGTTTCGCTCCCCCCCACTGGAAGGTTTCTCTGAAGGGCGTATAGGCGACCCGTCCTCCTCGTTCTCCTCCTCCTCCTCCTCCTCCTCCATCTCCTCCTCCTCCTCCTCCTCCTCCTCCTCCTCCTCCTCCTCCTCCTCCTCCTCCTCCTCCTCCTCCTCCTCATCCTCTCCCTCCTCCTCCTCCTCCTCCTCCTCCTCCCTCCTCCTCCTTCTCTCCTCCTCCGCCTCCTCCTCCTCCTCCTCCTCCTCCTCCTCCTCCTCCTCCTCCTCCTCCTCCTCCCCCTCCTCCTCGGGTCACCTACGGCCCCGGGGGAAACCGTGCACCCCTTCCTCCGCTCCGAGACCCCCGTGGCGCTGCACGGGCACCAGATGCGGGGCCTGCGAACTGCGAGGCCCTGACAGCCACGGATGCGTGTTTCAGCAGATCAGCGGCGCCGGTGGTCCCGACAGCTTCCGTGGGCCCGGTGTGCCGTGCCAGGTCCACGTTTGAGGGCCCTGAGGAGACCCGACGTTGCGAAAAAGTTGCGACATCGTGAAACATCACGACTTGAGTCCTGGATCCCATCGTTCTGCTGCATTTTCCGAGCGAGATCGAGTTGTGATGGCCCCGAGGCCAGAAAACTGGCGAAAACGCCTGGTGTGAGCAAAGTGCAGCACTGGGGTATGGGAGATTATTCGAGGCCTCTGGGATGGCCGTTCCTACAGGGCAGGAGGGTCTCTGAGAGCCTGTGTCTTCCCCCGCAGGAGCTCGAAGTCGAAGAGAAACAGATGGATGGGCAAAGTAATCTTTTTTGTTATTCATTGTTTTGCCGATCGGCTCGGGCCCCCTCCCCCCCCCTCCCCCCCCTTGGAGTAGATCTTGGCTGTTTTTTGGCGCCTGATTCGAGCGGGTGGAGTCCCCCCCAGAGGCAGCACTCTTGCAAACAGTCGCACTAAGCAGAGGTCCGGAGCCAGACCCCCCCCTTCCCTCGCCCCCTTTCCGCCCAGTGTCGAAACGCCGAATAAAAAAATGTTCGCAAGTCATCTGGTCGGATGTCTGCGGACGGGCCTTGGCCTCCAGAGCCGCCAGCGAGGCGTACCCATGCCGCCGCGGGGCCCCCGGGGCCCCCCCCTACCCGCCCCGGGCGGGCAGCCTATCTGGACGGCGCCGATCGGCGGCGGCGGCGGCGGCGGCGGCGGCGGCGGAGGAGGAGGAGGAGGAGGATAATCCCGGTTAATCCCGCTTGATTCGAGGCCCACTCCAGCGCAACAGCCTCCCAATTGGGCTTAATCCTCCTCAATCCTTCCGATGAAGACCTCCCAGTAGTTGCCTCCTGACCCGGCGCCGGCGGCGACGGGGCCACTGGCGCCGCCGGCGGCGCTGGCGGCAGGCGCCGCCCGCGGGCGACGATGAGCTCGACGGCGCCGTCACGGCGGGGCCGCGACCAGGCGCCGAGCTGGAAGCCGCGGCCGGCCGCGAGCTGGCCTGCTCCGCTGGCAGGGAGGACGAGGCGCGCCGCCGCCTGCGGCAGCTGCAGGAGGCCCTGGAGGAGGACCGCCGCGGTCCTGGTCGCCGCCGCAGGCGAGGGCCTCCTCCTCCGCCTCCTCCTCCTCCTCCTGCTCTTCCTCCTCCTCCTCCTCCTCCTCCACCTCGTCCTCCTCCTCCACCTCCACCTCCACCTCCTCCTCCTCCTCCTCCTCCTCCTCCTCCCCCTCCCTCCTCCTCCTCCTCCTCCTCCTCCTCCTCCTCCTCCTCCTCCTGCTCCTCCTCTCCTCCTCCTCCCCCCTCGTCCTCCTCTTGGAGGAGGAGGACCGCCGCGGTCGCGGTTGCCGCCGCCGCGGCCTTCGCCGCCGCCGCGGCCTGCGTCGATGTCGCTGTTGCCGCCGCCGCCGCCGTCGGTCGTCGTCGCCTCTGCGGCTCCCCGCTCCCCGCGGGGGCGTAGCGACCGCGGCATCGGCGCCACGGCGCCGTCTCGGCGGCGCCGACGCGGGTCTCGGTGACGTCGTCGTCGTCGCCTCCGCAGCCACCGTCGTCGTCGTCGTCGTCGTCGTCGTCGTCGTCGTCGTCGTCGTCGTCGTCGTCGTCGTCGTCGTCGGGCTCGTCGAGCTCGTCGGGCTCGTCGTGCTCGTCGGGCTCGTCGTCGTCGATGCTGTTGTCGCCGCCCTCGTCGTCGTTACCGCACCGCCACTGTCGTCGCTGTCGCCGCCTCCGCCGTCGCTGTCGCCCCCGCCGTCGTCGGCGTCGTCGGCTTTGGGGTGTTTCTGTTACCGTTTTCGGCGCTGTTCGGCTTCGGGAAGCCTCCGAAGAGCCTCAGGAGGCCTGAAGAGACCCCTGGCAGTTTCAGGATACCTAGAAGGATGGAGAAGACGTCGGCGAAGATGGCAGCGTCGATGACGACGACGACGACGACGACGACGACGACGACGACGACGACGACGACGACGACGACGACGACGACGACGACGACGACGACGCCGATGCCGACGCCGACGCCGACGCCGACGCCGACGCCGACGCCGACGACGTCGATGACGACGACGTTTTCGTTTCGGAGGGTTCGGGACGTTTCTGCAGTTCCCCGCCGCCACGGCTGGACGCGCCCCTGGGCCCAGGAGTAGGATCCGCCAGCCCGGCAGCCTGGCGTCACCGTGAAGGTGGAGGGGGAGGAGGAGAATGCGGAGGAGGAGGAGCAGTGAGGAGGAGGAGGAGGAGGAGTAGGAGGAGGAGGAGGAGGAGGAGGAGGAGGAGGAGGAGGAGGAGGAGGAAGAGGGGAAGGAGGAGGAGCCTGGGGTACTGTTTGCTGCCTCGAGGCGTCCCTCCACTCGGGACCTCCCGTCGAGCCCCATGGGCAGGAGCAGGCGAGGCACGCGGAGAGCCTGCAGCACCTGAAGGAGGAGCGCCGCCGGCTGCGCTCGCTGGAGGCGGCGCTGGTGGAGCAGCGCGGGGCGGGGCGCGGCGCGGAGGGCTCCGGCGAGGACGGGGGCACAAATGCCTGATGATGAGCCTGTTGCCCACCACCACCAGCATGAGTTGGAGGAGGGGAAGGAGGAGGAGGAGGAGGAGGAGGAGGAGGAGGAGGAGGAGGAGGAGGAGGAGGCCAACTTATGGTGGTGGTGGTGGTGGAAAACCGCGCCCATCAGCCGAGGCTGGGGCGTATCCATGACCGCTGCTTGGGGGTTTCGGTCTTCGGGCGCCTCGGCAGGCGGTGGATCTGGGCATGTCGGGCCCCGGGGGCGCCAGGACGCGCCAGACAATCGAATGACTTTCGGCCCATCCCGCCACCGTGCCTGTGTTGTGGGTCAGAGTTCTCAGGGATGCTTCTTCGGGCCTCTTCGGAGCGCTCTCGGGGACCTCTTGGGAGCAGTCTGGGGGCCTCTTGGGAGTCGCTTAGCCGCCTCTTGGGGTCTCTTGGGGGCCTCTTTGGGCCTCCTGGGGGCCTCTTGGGGGCCTCATGGGGCCTCCTGGGAGCCCTTCGTGGCCGAGGGCTCGAAATGTCCGATTGGGTCTAATCTGGGACTCCTCTTGGTGCCGTCCCCTTCTTTGGGCCCTCGTGGGCCGTCTTGTGCGACTCTTGGGCCGTCTTGGGGCTTCTGGTGCCGTGTTTGAGCCCTCCTGGGGGCCTCTGAGGCAGTCTTGGGGCGATCTTGGGGGCCTCGTGGGCCACCTCGGGGCGTCGGGAAGCCGGAAAAGCGAGAACGCCCAAATCTTTGACAAACCGATTGAAAATCAATGATTTAGTTTATTGTTGGGCCGACTTTCTCGTCCGACGTTCCTACGAAGTGGTAATGTGTGACGTGTTCAGCCCGATCGCGTTGGCGATGCTAACGCTGGTGAAGTCAATATGGTTCTGACGATGCTGATGATGATGATGATGATGATGATGATGATGATGATGATGATGATGATGATGATGATGATGGTGGTGGTGGTGGTGGTGATGATGCTGATGGCACGGATGCAGGTAGAAACAAAGAGTCGAGTTCATCTCTCTCTCTCTCTCTCTCCCTGCCGATCCCTCGTCTCTCGATCGCTCATGATGTTTGATAGGATCCAGTTTTTTGTTTTTGATAATTTGTGCATTCTGCATGGTCCTCCTCGTCCCTTCTTTCCATCAGCGAAGTGGGAGGAGGTAGCGGTTGCCCTCTCTCTCTCTCTCTATCTGTCTCTCTCTCTCTCTCTCTCCCTCTTATTTTTTTCTTTATTTTTTCTGTTTTCCATTATTTCTATGCTTTCTTTTTGTGTTCTCTCTCTCTCTCTTTTCTCTTTCCCGCACTTTGCATACGCGAGAGGGACGGGGGACATGGTGAGGGCAGTGGCTGCTTTCACTCACTCTCTTTTTTTTGTTTCTCTCTCTCTCTCTCTCTCTCTCCTCGTTCCCACACTCTTCGCGCAACGCTAAGTGGGCCATGAGAGCGAGCAATAGCTACCACTCATGCCCACACACACAGCTACACCCCGCGCAATCCACGGACAACACAAATGAGGTCATCGGCGGAGGAAACGGTGTCTTTCCTTCTTCTTCTGTGGTACTGTCTCTATATGTGTACATGTGTCTACATACATGTTGCTTGTATATTGTGTATGTCTCTCTCTCTCTCTCTCTTTCTCCCTCTCTCTTTCTATGCTTATTTCTCCCCCCTTCGCCCCAACCCCCCCCCCCCCCTTCCGCGCAGCGCAGCGCAGAGCGCGGGCTGGGAGAAGAAAGGGGCTGCCCCCTGAGGCGGGCGGGGGAGAGGGGGTTCTCCTGCGCCCCCCCGCGCGCAGCGTTCGGGATGGAGGGGCGCCAAGGGGCAGGCGGTGGCTGCCTTCGTGCCCCTGCGCGCCCAGCGCGGACTGGGGGAAAGGGGCGGGGACCGCGGTCGCTCTGCACATCTTTGACGCGCGCGCGCGGGCGCACGCGCGACGCGGAGCGGGCAGTGGGACGGGGCAGCGGTTGCCCCCGCACCTATGGCGCGCGCGCGCACGCAGGGGGGGGATGGACAGCGGGGGGTGCTGCTTTCATCATGTCTTTGTTGTTGTTCCTCTTTCTCTCTCTCTCTTTCTCTCTCTCTCTCTCTCTCCCTCGACCTCTCTCTCCCCTCTCCCTCCATCTCTCCTTCTCCCTCCATCTCTCCCTCTCTCTCTGTCTCTTTCCCTTTGTCGGTTCAGCAATATAGAATTGCCAGCGCAATCGTTGATCGGTCTGTTTGTTCTATTGTACCACAGTGCGTACATGCTTGTGAATAGATGTTTGTGTACACATACCAATTTGTGTGCACCCCCGGTACGCGTTCCAAATCATCGTTATATTCAAAGGTAGTTAGCTATATATCCAATCGCGAATTTAACCTGTATGTATACCTCCACTCGCCTGTTTGTGTAGACACACATATGTATATATAAAAAGTATGCATATGTATATATTTGTAGTAATATATATATACTTAAGCAGGACGGACGATCGTGCTTTTGAAGTGGAGATAGCGATGATGAGTTCGCGAGATAACATGGGCGCCGCCGAACGGACGGCGTCTGGACGAGATATGCGCAGCAACCGAGAGGATATATATATATATATATATATATCTGCATTTATGTTGAGCCGGGCCCGCGCGCGCGGAAAGTTGACGGGGGTGCGCGAGACAGCGCAGGACCCATAAAGGGGGTAGAATTCGGATCCGCCGGGAAGACGGGACTGAGCGCGGATCTAGAAAATCCAATCGGATCCATGCGGACGGCAGCTTCATCCACCGAAACAGAAACCAGCACCAAAGTTGTATCCGCGCGAGCTTCATTGGATCCGACGGTGGTTATCTCAGGTGCGTCTGCTCAAGACTTCAAACCGTCGTCCTTGGGCTAAGGGGAAAAACGCTCGTCCTTGGGATGTCTACCCCGTATTTGATTGCATCTAGGCGTGTATGTATATATTTGTGTATGCATACCAATGCGTTTGTATATAGCCAGATGTCCATCCATCTTCACTTCTATCCACCCATCCGTACATAACGATTAGTTGTTCTACCTACTTATCCGTCCACCTAGGTATCGGTCCGGCCATGGATGCACAATTATGTTATATCTGTCGGTCTAAGTACATGCACGTATATACATATATGCACCTGTTTATGAGCACATCTGGTGTTGTCAATACTTATATATATACGGATAGAGTTGTTTATACACATATACATACATATATATACACAAGACTGCACTGGCGCTTCGCGCCATGCACCTTGGTCCTTGAAGATTGGTATGCAGGCGGAAATGGCAGGAAGGTCAAGCGGACAATTTTGCGATAACTCATCGCTGCCTTTTCTGGCATCGCCGTTATAATAATGTTGTTCGTTATCCCTCCTCCATGCTTTTTTTCCTCATTATCGCCATACCCTGGGTGTTCTCCCCATCCTCCTCAGCTCTTTTTGCGGAGGCTCCTCCTTAGAAAGCCTCTGGGGGCCTCACCAAAGTTCTCAGGCTTTTTTAGAGCCTTCTGGAGGCCTCCTGGGCGTGTTCTGGGGGCCTCTGGGGCTTCCTAAGGCTAACCTGCCTCTAACCGCAGTCTCCCTGAACGCCCCAGTCACGCTTTGGAATGCTTCGGAGGGCGTCTTGGGGCCATCTTGGGCCGCCATGGGGCTCTCTTAGGGCCATTTTGGATCCCTGTTGTGCAGTTCTGGGGCTCTCTTGGACTGCCTGGAAGCCCTTTCGGATGGTTGCGGGGCGATTTTGGAGCCTCCCAGGCGACTTCGGACGCCCAGAAGACCGCTGTCTTGTAGCGTCGGGAAGCCGAAAAGAGGATAACCCGAAATTCACCAAAATCCTGCATTACATCGATGATTATTCCCTCTTGGGGCCTTCTTGGGGGTGCTCTTGGAGGCCTCTTGGTACGTTTTGGAGCGATCTTTCGGGGTATGACGGCTTCTTGGGGCGCTCTTGTGTTGTCTTGGGGTTCTCTGGGACGTCTCCGATGACCCCCCTGAACGCCCTAAGTGTGCTGCGAAGGCTTGGCAAAACGCCCTGCGAAGCCCGGGGGGCCGCTTCGAGGCCCGTCCGAAGGGTCCCAAAGCCCCAGATCCCAGGAGTCCGGTTTTTTTTTGGGGGGGGGACGGGTTTTCCCCCCGCCTGGGCTTGTAAAAATATAGGAAGAGGAATATGCCCATCTGCCGACCTATCAATCTGGCGTCACATCGGCACCTTCGTCGTGCTTCCCTCCGCCTTCAGATGCCCATGCGCGCGCATCGGCATCGGGGGACAACCAACACATGGAAACATGGTCCAGCATCGCGACGCGAGCCTGTCCTTGGAAGAGAAACGAACGCCAACAGTAAGACTCCCGCGACGCCGCAGATATGGTAGCAGCGCGGCGCCTGCGGTGTTCTCAATGTTGGGGCGTGGGGTTCCGACTGAAGATTTAGGTTTGCACGAACGAGCCGGCGAACACCACACAACAGCACGCATTCTACCTCGAGCCACGATTGCGGTTTGCATTTGTTGTTGAAACAACAATTGAAGAGTGCCCCGACGCAGCTGATTTGGAAATGTCCGGATCAGTTCAAGGTTTCCAATGTTGGGGGATGTTGCCATGTATCATGTTCAGAGCTGCGGTGGCGATGGCTGATGCTGAATCCCTTTCGGTCGTTCAATGTTTAGGGCCAGGCGTCGAGCCATCATATTGTTGTTGTTGTTTTCTGAGGGTCGTTCGAATGTCGAGAACCGCGGGGCAACACATCATGTGCCTATGTGGTTCCGTTATGTCCAGGGCCGCGGGCCCATTATGTGTGTCGAACAACGTGGTCAGGATTGGTGGTCGAACAACATTTTTCGACTGCGTTCACTGTTCATGGCTGCTGGGCGAAACATCGTGCTGCTTGTGTTGCGCTGTCCTTCTTACAGGGCTTTGGGGCATCGGACATATCGATATAATTGATTGCCCATCATTCAGAATGCTGCGCAGCGTCGCCTAATTCATGTTCCAGTATGTTTTAGCTGGCAGCAAAACCATAAACAGGCGTTAGCAGGTATTTTCTTCATTTCCGCTCCAGCGAATTCAACTTTGGTTGGGGTTTGGTTTACCTCGGTTCAACTGCACCAACTCATTTTCAACAACCTAAGGATATGTGGGCATTGCATAGTGATCGGTCGCGACTCATGTAATATTCCTACTAGTTCGGTGCTCTTATAATCAGTTCGGCGCTCGTATAAATAGTTCGGCGCTATTATAAGCAATTCGGTGATTTCAGGGGCGTGCACGGCGCTCTTATAATTTTTTGTCTCTTGCAGCGCGCTGATTCAACTACATTTCGATTTTCGTCTAAGCAGAGGGCCCTGACACACTGGCGGCGGGCCTGCGGGCAGAGGCGGGTGGAAGGTGCCGGAGACAACGAAAGAGAACAGTGGCGATGGCGCGGGCATTTGCGCGTGAGGCTCTCGCGTGAGATCGCGCGCAAGGTCAGCATCGTTGAACCGATCCCCACCCCATTGGGCCATGGCATCTCAGCCCCGTCGCCTCACACACCCCACGTGCGGAGGAGCAGGCACGCATCCCTGCCTGATTCCTCGGTCGGTAACACGACCAGTGAGGCCAAAGCCACGACGGTAGGGACGGGGATCGGTTAAACGATGCTCATAATCACCTCCTTTTTCACGCGGTGTGCCACGCTAGCGGCCCGCGTGAGCCGCAGCGTTAAGGTGGCTGTATCTTCTTTCGTGAGATCAGCGTTTTTGTCGTCGTCCAACCGTTTTGATGCAGGCTCTCGGAAGTCCTGCCTGCTGAGCTGGACGCGCTGTCGGTCTCCTTGCGAGCGGTGCCTTGTGTTCGCGAAGGGTGGCGCCTGCCCAGAAGCGGCCACTGTCTGTCTGTCACAACATGTGCCGCAGGTCGTAAAACCCCCGCCCTCGATTTGCCCTGCTGCGTTTGTCGAGAGCGCGGACCCGTTACGCCCGCTCGGTCTGGTCCGGGTCGCTTTCACGGAAGGGTGATCGGCGAAAAGGGGGACCTTGTCTTCCCTAGAATTTGCCGGCCGGCACCGCTCCCAGTGGTATAATTGGACGGGATCGGAAGCATGAGTATCGTCCCGAGGAGGAGAAGGAGGAGGAGGAGGAGGAAGAGCAGGAGGAGGAGAGGGAGGACGAGGAGGAGGAGGAGGAGGAGGAGGAGGAGGAGGCGGAGCAGGAGAAGGAGAAAGGGGGAGGAGGAGATGGGGGAGGAGGAGGAGGAGGAGGAGGAGGAGGAGGAGGAGGAGGAGGAGGACGACGACGACGAGTTTGGGCGTCCAAGGGCCTCGCTTCTTTACCGCGCATCCTTGTGGCCACGGCGCTAATCTAGGGACTTCTGCGTTCTAGAGCCTGCCACGTACAGATGTCTCATTCGCTCGTGGAGGTTGGGGTGCAACGTGTGCTATGCCTATGCTTCGCGTGCGGTTGCGCGTGCTGTCCTGTCTGGCGTTGGCTTTCAACTCAAACGTTAACGTTTCGCGTGCGTCTTCGCATGCGGTCACTACCGAACACTAGTCCGACTTTACTCGATTGTTCATGTGTATGCCTTCCTCCTTGCTTGCCTGGTTGCGTTCATTCTCGGGTCCTTGCTCGATTTTGTGATTTTTGTTCACGTTTGTGTGCGTCGCTGTCTCACTTGCGTGCGTACTTGCGTGATTTCTTTGTTTCGTGTCTGATCATTGACTTGCTCTCTCGGGGGGATTGCTAACTTCTTTGTGTGCGTGATTGCTCACTTGCGTGTTCTTGGTTGCGTGCTTGCCCGTGTGCTTGCTTGATGAGATGTTAGCTTGCCGGCTCGCTTGTTTGTGTGATTACTCCTGCACGCGCACGCAGGGATATGCAGTGAGCGTGAAGGTTTGGGCCCCCTCCAGGGCTCCTCATTGGGCCGACACTGGCGTGTTCCCCCGAAGCACGAACCGCAGCATCCCCAGTACTGCCGAATTCGATAGACTATCGGCAGCGTCCACATGTACCCCTGCTTCTGTACATGCTGTGGTTGTCATGCCCATGTCAGCCTCTCCTCCTGCTTCGCCTCTGTCCCACCTCCCTTGTGTGCCGCCGTTGTGGCTCACAAGGGCCCTTGATTCACCTGGCGCGCAGGCGACGGGCGCGCCCTGGCCCCCGTAAAAGGAAAGAGAACGTGCTCTCTTATAGCACGGGTCCCCGTACTTGGTTTTCGTGTCTCTCTGTATTCCTTACAGGTGCCCCCGTACATTCCACACATGCTATTATTTTGTCCATGACCATAGCGCTGTCCCGCCAGTATCTGCTAGGAGGCACGCGTCGTATATGCCACGACATGATATGTTGGGTCGGCGTGTGATGTGATAGGTATCTGACCCTGTGGTTCAAATTGTCTGGCAAGGCTCAGATCGGGCGATCCTGTCACAGTTCCGTGCCAGTTGCAACAAGGGGGTGCGTTGTAAGTTATATTTTCAGGATGTTCCTGCGCGGTGTCTGCATCTGCCACCAGATCCAATGATCAAAGTGGATGTCTCACAAGATCTGCCAGGCGTCGTGGACATCCAGAAGGAGGCTCACCCAAGACGATTGTCGCGCCAGAGATGGCTGATGCTATCGATCCTCTGCTTGGATATATGTGTCAGTTACCTCCCGTATTACACCTTTGTGCCGATTCTCCGCCAGAGCATGCAGGTCTATGGGGCGGATGAGGCAGCCCTGAATTGGCTCTGCATTATGTACGCTTTGGTTTATATCCCAGGGGCTTTCCTGACAGGCCCCATCGTTGGCAAGATCGGCTGCCGCTGGACGTTCATCGTGTCGATGGCGTTGAATGTCGCTGGCTGCGTCGTCCGCTGTGGCCCGCAGTACGTGACGAGCTTCCTCGAGGCGTCGGCGCTCCTGCACCCTCTCAACGAGACCTCCAGGCCCCCAGGGATCGACAACGGCAGCCTGCCTGGCGAGCCTGGCGGCGTGCCGGGGCCGCCGCTGGTGCCGGCGGTGATGCCGTACGCCTGGCTGCTGATCGGGCAGGCGTTGTGCGCGATGGGGCAGCCGTTGCTGGTGAACACCACCTCGGAGATGGGGGCGGAGTGGTTCCCGCCACACGAGCGCCCGACGGCCGCCATGGTCTCGAACCTGATGAATTTCGTAGGCAGCTCGCTGTCCTTCATGCTCCCGACGCTGCTGGTTGAGGATCACCCCGACAGCCTGGAGGCGGCCGAGCGCGAGATGACGCGGCTCATGCAGGCCCAGCTCGGCATCGCCTTCTTTTCCATGGTGATCACGGCGGTCCTGTACCGAGATCCTCCCATGCGGAGCGCCGCGTGTCTCGAGAGGCTCGGCGTGCCGTTCCACAGGGAGATGTTGGCGATGCTGAGCCTGCGCGATTTCTGGGTCGTCAACGGGCAGTTCGCGGTGTACGTCGCACTGGGCCACGCCTTTGACGCCGTCGAGGGTACCCTTCTGGAGCATTACGGCTACAGCGCGTCGGTTGCATCTTGGACGGCTCTCGCTTGCGGGATCACCTCCATTCTGAGCACGCTGCTGGAGGCCAAGTACATCGACAGCCCCACCATGTACAGGGGCGCCCTCATCGCCGCCAACGGCTGCATCGGCGCCTCTCTGCTGATAGGATTTCTCTGCCTGCACTTCCGGATGAGCGAGGGGTGGTTCATATTCGCGCTTGGCGTGTTCGGGCTCGCCACTCCTGGGTGGGGCTGCAGCTGCGAGCTGAGTGCGGAGGTCTGCTACCCTGCGCGTGAGGCGACGGTGAGCTCGGTCATGGAGGCATTTGGGAACATGCTCGGCGTCTTCGGGATCATGATCACGCAGGTCCTCATCGATGCCGGCTACGGAGCCAAAGTGCTGTTGCTGATGGCCGCCTCGGCGGGCGTCGGGGCCACCATGCTCCTCGGTCTGAGCGGGCGGCTGTGGCGGTTCGAGGCCGAGGCCGAAGCTGAGGAGGGTGCGCATGCAGTCCGGGACGATCGGGTGGCGACGCCGCAGCAGGCTCGAGAGATCTTGTGCGACGTGTCGAAGCAGAGGCGCATCAGGGCCATCCCCCCGCGCTGCCAGCAGGTGATGGCCTACGCGAGCAGCAAAGCCTGCTTCGCCTTGCCCGAGCCAGTGGCGAGGTTCCTGGGCGGCAGGACCGTGTTCGTCGTCGCCACGAGCGTGGTCCTCTGCATCCTCCCGCTGTTCCGGTTCAGCCACAGCTTTTACCAGCCGGATCTGCGAGAGTTCACCAGGGTAGAGGACCCTGGGCTCTCGGTTACCTTCGCGCAGAATGCCTCGGGACCGGTGCAACTGAATGTCCAGGGCAACAGCAGCACGGCCGGGCACGATGGAGCGGGCATTATCTTTGAGAATGGGCTGCACGAGCCCGTCAACGTTGTGATCCACTGTGCCCAGGACTCCAAGAGGCTGGAGCGTTTCGCCAAGCACATGGCAGAGGCCAACCTCTCCTTCCACGTCTTCGAGTGCTTCACCGGCAGTGAGCGGGAAGTCTCCGCCGCTGTGCACGCCCACCTCCTGCCTCCGTCCGCGCTCGGCGCCGTGGGCGGCGTGACCCACGCGGGGCTGGCCCGGCAGGAGCTCATCGGCACCGCCATCTCCCACCTGAGGCTCATGAAGAGCATCAGCCGGACGAGCGAGTGGAGAACTGTCAACGTGTTCGAGGACACCGAGGTCGTCTTTGCGGACTTCCGCAGGAAGCGCAATGCGCTCCTTGCTCAGCTTCCGCGCGGCACGGACTTCGTGAACCTGAACACGCTGCGGCCTGCTGGCGACCGTGCCTTCGGCTCTGGAAAGAGCAGCGTGCTGCAGCACAAGAGCTCGCACTGGATGGGCAAGCACGTGTTCCGCCTGAGGCAGGGCCTCTCCCCGTTCACGAACGGATGGCTGGGCAACTACGTCGTGACGAAGAGGGGCGTCAAGAGGATGATGTCGCAGGGTTCTACCTACGACACGTTCGGCAAGTGGCAGGTGTTCGAGCAGCACGTGTTCGCCCAGTTCTACGAGGCGCCGCACATGGCCGGCTTCGTCGGCTTCTCGGTGTCGGCGGGCGTGTTGTCGGTACGCTGCGAGTCGCGGCACGGCCATCGTGGTGCCAGGGTCGCGCACATGTGCAAGCTGCCCTGACGGCCACCGGCCCAGCCTGGCAGCGCCCAGGTGGCGCGCCCGAAGGGCACGCTTCGGACCAGCTGGCGCGGAGGCGTGGCCGCCCAGGGCCCCACTGGTGCCGCTGGCTCCTCGGGCCTCAGCCGCCCGCTTCCGGGCTCGAGGCCCTGGGCGCGAGTGCCAGGAGAGCTCAGGCGGTGCTTGTCGTCAAGCAGTGGCGGAGCGTCCTGGCTCGCCTATAGGCCCACCCAAGAATGACTTTCCAAGAACCTTTTGTGGTCTGCACGACATGTTCTCAGAACAGGTCTGGCCGGGGCCGCCTTGCCTTGGCACATCGGCTGCATGCTCTGAGAGCATTGTTTGGGTTCTTGGAACATTCTGGGGTTCGAAGAGCAGTTCGTGGTAGGCCCATAGGGATGCCGGGACGGTCGGTCCCTGCTCAATGTCGGGCAGAGCCAGGGCGTCGCTTCTCCGAGCTGCTGGCGAGCCGCGGGCGCTCGGCGGGGCTGGCGCTTTCTGGTGCCTCTGCGTGGCCTCTGGCGCTCCAGGCGTCCCAGGTTGGGGTCCGACCCCCTGGGAGGCGGACCCCTTCCTCCTCCGCCTCCTCCTCCTCCTCCTCCTCCTCCTTCTCCTCCTCCTCCTCCTCCTCCTCCTCCTCCTCCTGCCCCTCCTCCTCCTCCTCCTCCTCCTCTCCTCCTCCTTCTCCTCCTCCTCCTCCTCCTCCTTCTCCTCCTCCTCCTCCTCCTCCTCCTGCCCCTCCTCCTCCTCCTTCTCGGCCTCCTCGGACCCCACCCCTGGGAG
Source organism: Prorocentrum cordatum (assembly GCA_963575745.1). Lineage (NCBI taxonomy): Eukaryota > Dinophyceae > Prorocentrales > Prorocentraceae > Prorocentrum > Prorocentrum cordatum. Next base: position 83,015 of record CAUYUJ010015271.1, read on the forward strand.
GCCCCAGGCACGGAGGCGGGAGCTCGAGACGGGGAGCGGCGGGCTGGGGGAACCAGCGCCGGCACCGAGCTGCACTGAGCTGGAGTTGGGGGGAACGCAGCCCAGCAGACGGGGCGGCCGGCGGGGGGCGCAACACAAGCGAGTCAGAGACCCGACCCAGCGAGCCAGAAGGCGTGGTCCTGGGGAAGAGCCAGAGCGCCGAGACCTGGGGGCCCACGAAGCGCGGCAGGAGGCGAGAGGCAGAAGCGGCCAGGCACGAGAGCGCCCGAACTGGGGATGGGGGCAATATTTGTATCCACATCCACTGCGTCTTCGAATTTCGGGCCCCCTTCCCCCCAAAAAACACAAGCGCATGCTGGATATGGACAGAGCTCTGACCCCTGGAGGCTCGATGCTGGTCCATGTCAGCTGCGCCTCGGCCTCTTGGCGCCCCTTCCTAGGAAGTACAGGGCGCAGTGGATATGGGCACCGTTAAATCGGGCCTGTCCCTCTACAGCAGGGGAATATTCAAACATTGTCAAAAATAGTCAGGGGAGATTCCTTAATTACTCATGAATATCCAGGAATACTGCTTGATTGTTTCAAGCCCCAGTGCGGCCCCGCCTCGGCCCCGCCTCGGCGCGAAAAGCGCGCGCGTGCTGCCTCGGCGGTGGGGCTCCCGGGGGGAGGGGCGAGGCGGCCGCGGGCGCGCGCCCTCGGCCCTAGCGGCCCGCTGGCCGCGGCGAGATCTCCTGGCGGGCTGGGCGTGAGCTCCGGGGGCTGGAGGAAAAATCGAGCCACGAGGCAGGCCCAGAGATCCAACGCATTGACAAAAATTAGCCTGGCGAAGGACCCAACCATATGCAGTTGTGAGTACCGCAAACATGAATATCGTTTGTGGTGGCGCTACCTCTGGGTGGGGGGACCGCATGTGGACACCCCCACTGGGGCCTTCGGTGGAGCTCCCTATGGGGCTACGAAGCGCTGCCCTGGGTGGGGGAGCCGCATGTGGACACCCCCACTGGGGCCTTCGGTGGAGCTCCCTATGGGGCTACGAAGCGCTGCCCTGGGTGGGGGAGCCGCATGTGGACACCCCTACTGGGGCCTTCGGTGGAGCTCCCTATGGGGCTACGAAGCGCTGCCCTGGGTGGGGGGACCGCATGTGGACAACCCCCACTGGGGCCTTCGGTGGAGCTCCCTATGGGGCTACGAAACGTGTGAGTGCCGAGAGCAAAGGCAAGGAGGGGGAGGAGGGAGGACGGGGAGGAGGAAGGAAGGAAGGAAGGAAGGAAGGAAGGAAGGAAGGACGGAAGGAGGGAGGGACGCGGGGCACCGTCTCTTCAAAACGAGGACCCAACACCACAGGATGGTTGGGAATCAAGGCGGAGGCTTTTCGCCAAACTCGGCCTCCATAGAGGCCCTCGCCAGGCCGCGGGGCCGTCAGAAAAAGGCTCAGGATGCAAAACGTGTCCCGGGGAATGGGCCGAGACTTCCGGGGACCGCGCATGGGACAAATCACGACATCGGATCTCTGGGAGCGCAGATTCTCCCCTCCAGAACAGCAGCAGCGCCGAAACGTGGGCAGCCGCCTGCGCCGCAGCAACCTGCCTCCCCGAGCCCAGCGCACGCCCGACTGCCCCCGCCGCCGCACCCGTAGTAAGTGGAGCGTACGGAGGGCGGGCAAACCCATGAATTTTCGGAGGTCCGCGCGGAACTTCTCGGATCGGCGCTGGAGCCCCCTCTGGCGGCGCCTCCAGCGCCGCCCCCAGCGCGGTCCGCACGCCAGGGAGGGTGGTCCAGCGGGCGGGCTGGGCGTGAGTACGGTCGGGAGCTTTGGCTCAGCGTGTCGCGCAGCCAGTTCTGGTCCACCACGCTTCGGCGCGGCGCGCTACTCACGTCCCAATTCCCAGGCATCAGCGTTCCGAGACATTTCCAGCCTCCCGCCCCGCGGAACGGAGCGACACGCCATCCACTCGCAAGGCATAGCATGTCGCCGGGGTCGCCGCCGCGAGATGCTTTGCAACAATTCCTGACCGTCGCCTAGCCATCCGACGTCATGGTTTTCTCAACCGTTAGTTTTTTCGTCGAGGTCGGCCCTTCTGAGGGGTCGTTTTCGGCCCCCAGGGCGATCAAGCGTGAATCTGGAACGAAAAATACCCCAGGGAAGGGGTCGTCACTTTCAGGGGGACGCGCGTCGATACAAACACATCGCAGGATGTCTCGAACACAAAGGGTGGGCGCCGACCAACCCACCTTACCAATCCTGGCTGGGCCTATCCTGTGACCAGAATCGGTGCACGCCTCCCTGGTTTGCCCGTTTTGGCATGTCTAGTGACCCTGGGCATCGGATCGGCCTGGTCAGGATCCAGGAGTGGGGACAGCTGGTGCCCCCCGAGCACAGGCCGGGGCTCCTTCTCCTCCTCCTCCTCCTCCTCCTCCTCCTCCTCCTCCTCTTCCTCCTTCTCCTCCTGCTCCTCCTCCTCCTCCTCCTCCTCCTCCTCCTCCTCCTCCTCCTCCTCCTCCTCCTCCTCCTCCTCCTCCTCCTCCCCCTCCCTCGTCTCTTCCTCATGCCTCCTTACTCCCCCTCCTCTTCTCCAGCCGTGGCGAAGCGTCCAAGCTCGCCTATAGGCCTACCAAAGAATGTTCAAATGACCTATTGTGGTCTGCACGGAATATTATTAGAACATGTTTGACTGAGACTTTTCTGTTTTACCACATCGGGCTTATGTTCCAAGAACAGTGTTTTTGCTGTTCAAACGTTTTTGGGGTCCACTGGCATGTCGCGGTAGACTTGTAGGAATGCCAGGACGGTCGGTCGCTGCTCAATCCTTCCCCTCCTCGTCCTGCTCCTCCCTCCCTCCCTCACTCCCTCCACCCTCCCCCTCCTCCTCCCCTCTGATTTCTCTTGGTCCGCCTTCCTCCGACTGTCGACAAAGCGCTCGCTCCGCCCTGCCCCGAAGGGTCGCAGGATGACTCCACGGATGCCCCCTCCCAGAAAGCCCCAAGAGCCTCGCATACGCAAACACGAACTCGGCGCGACATCAGCTTCGAGCCATCTGTGAGAGCACACCAGAGACAAGCACGAAGATGACGCCAGCGCCTGGATCCAGCATCACCGAATGGTGAGACCCAACGAGGTGGGACCCTAGCAGAAACTGTCAGGCGGGACCTTTTCGTGTCGGACCGGTCGCCAGGTGGGACTCCATCGGTCGGGCCCCATCGAGAAGCACCGAATTGGGTGGGATATCCCCGGGTGCAACCCTATGGGCGGGGCCTGATCGGATCGGACCTTACCGGGTGGGACGCTATCCCGGGCAGGGCCTTGTCGGATGGAAACCTTTTCGGGTGGGACCCTATCTCGTGGGACCCTATCGGGTGGAACATGCGCCCACGATTTTCTGAGTTCGTGACCCCGACCGCCCAAGATTTGCCCGCGACTTGAACGTGGTAGCTCCCTTCGCAGAGCCCCCAGGGGCCGCCCGGCTTGTACACGCAACGAAGCAGGAGCCATACATTCTAGCACGCATTTGGCCGGTTGGGCCGGCGAGTTTGCTTTATACTGCGTTACTCTGAATTTCTTGTTTCCCTCTGAATGAGTACTTGTCTATGCGTTGTGTTTTGCCGAGCTGCATTGCATCATCGTCCTGTTTTGCAGTAGTCGAATTCCTCCACGCTGGACTGCATTCGCATTGCATCCTCTTGATTTTGAAAAGGGGTGGGTCCTCGAGCAATGGGGGCGTGCATTCACGACAATCCGTGTTGGGGGGGTCAGGAGGGCTGCTACTGCGCCGAATAGGTCAGGACCTCCAGACGCGGCGTTTGCGTCGCGGCGCCGAGGCTCTCCGCAATATTACCCCCAGCATGCGTGTGGCAGGATCCTTGGGCCTCGGGGCCTTTTCAGGGAGTTGGCAGACTGCGGGAGACAGGACGCTGCACGCTCGAGCGTGGCCGCCATGCGGCCGCCAGCTGCGATGAAGATGGTGATGAAGAAGATTATGATGATGATGCTGATGATGATGATGCTGATGGTGATGATGGTGATGATGACGCTGCCGATGACGATGGCGATGAGGATAAGGATGAGGATTGTGAGGATGATGGGGATGATGAGGATGATGAGGACGATGAGGATGAGGATGAGGACGAGGAGGATTATGAGGATGATGAGGACGATGACGATGACGATGAGCATGATGATGAGGACGATGAGGACGATGACGACGGCGATGATGATACTGACAATGATGATGATGATGGTGAAGATGATGATGATGATGATGATGATGATGATGATGATGATGATGATGAGGATGATGATGATGATGATGATGATAATGGTGATGATGATGATGATGCTACTGATACTGATACTGATAATGATGATATTGTTGATGATGATGATGGTGGTGATGATGATGATTATGATTATGATTATGATGTATGGTGATGATGGTGATGATGACACTGGTGGAATTACGTCCTTGTGATTTCGTTTCGGGAGGCTTGGTATGGGCATAGTACGGGATTGGTGCGCGAGGCTGGGTACGGGGCATGGTACAGCACAGGTAAGGGGAACAGGCCGCAACGGTCATGCCACGGGACTTGGGACCACAACTCTCTATGCTAGCTCCGTGCGCCCCACGATTCCTCCTTCTCTTCTTGTCAGTTCAGTCTGACCAGTTGCCACATGTATCATTTGTCCGCACGCGCAGTTTCCCACGCATGCTGTGCACTTGTATCCCGCCTGCCCCTTGGGGGACCGCTCTGCAGGAGCCGGCACGCAGACTGAACTGAACTGAACCGAACCACGATTCTTCCACCACGTCATCCTGGATAGCCGCTCCTGTCGTTGCAGCCCTTCCCCAAGTAAGTCCCAATGCGCTGCGGCCTGGGCGTCGCGGCTCTACGTGGCATCCTTGCGCCTAACCCTCTATCTCACGTGGGATTGCATTTGCTGTCGGACGCCTGTCTTGATCGAAGAGCAAATTTTTCTCGCGCACCGTAGCGCTTGGTGGTCAGTGTCGGTTGCAATCACCGGTAGGCATCCAGCGAGCCTGGATGGTGCCTACGGCCGATGCGTCACACCTATTCCCATGCTTACGCGATGCATGTGCCTATACACTTGCCCATGCACATGCACACCCTCAAACCTACTGGGCATGCGTCGGCCTATCTGTCCGGGCCGTGCCAGAGTGCGCGGTAGATGTGTCATGGGGACGTATTTGGAGCAGCGGCTACGATGACACAGCCCGGCGTGGCCCCGACGACGCACGGCCGCCGCGTTGTCTCTTGAGGGCCTATTGCGTGCGTATTGGAGGCTTCTTGGGTGCTCGTTCCAGCTCGTCCTCCTCCTCCTCCTCCTCCTCCTCCTCCTCCTCCTCCTCCTCCTCCTCCTCCTCTCCCTCCTCCTCCTTCTCCTCCTCCACCGTAGCCATTTTGGCTCAAGATGCCAACTTCCCTTTGAGACAACCTGGATATCGCTAGTCCGCGGCAGGCAAGGCCCCTGGTGGCGTGGCAAGAATTTCTCCCTTTTCCATTCACTGTACATTGCTCTTGCGCGCCCTGTCCCATGGCGTGGCGGAACCAGGCGCGTCCTGGTGCACCGGTGGCGGTGGCACAAGGGTCTGGCAGTCTGGACCAAGAAGAGACCCAACAAGAAGGACAACTCCTGCGAGGTTTGCTCTGCCTGCACGCACTGGGAGTTCAGGCGCCATGGCCATCGTGCATGCAGCATCTGCGGTGGAGCCTATTACCACGGCTGGTGCTGCTACTGTCCCAGATGGTGAACGTGGTCATCCTGGTGTTGGTGTTCCTGGTGCTGCTGCGGTCTCTATGCCACCCCACCTCTTGCAGGAGTTGGAACGTTGGTCTGTTCAGTATCCTGCCCTTGCTGGCGTTGTACGTGATGCTGGCGTTACACGTGGTGCTGCTGCGCCACCTGTTCCCGAGGCTCGTGTGTATACTCGAGGTCAGTTGGATCGCATGGCGGCTCTGGAGCAGACGGATTCGGCCAAGAAGGTTGAGATTGCAACCAAGCATGACGCCTACGAGGAGGTGCAGTGGCGGCTGGACCGCTACAACAAAGCCAGGGCTATGTTGGATGACATGCAGAAGAACCGCCTCGCAGCGGAGCAGAGCTTCGAGGTAGCCCGTCAGGCGACGCGCGAGGCGGACGCCAACCAGACCGCCTTCGACGCTGCCGCCTTCAAGCAGACCAGGCGCGCAGAGGTGGAGGAGCAGCGCCACCAGCGTGGCCTGGCTGCTGCTGCCGCCGCGGACGCGGGCCGCGCCCCAGCCGCAGGTGGGGCTTGCGCCCCCCCCGCCTACCGCGGGTGCCGCCGCGGATGCCCCTGACCCCGCTGCGGGAGGCGGTGGCCAGGCGGCCATGGATGAAGATACTCTTGACGTTCCTTGGATGCGTGGGCGTCTCGTGGATTACGTGCGCGTAGAGGCTCACCTACGCGAGTTCGAGGAAATCGCCCTGGACCTGCTCGCCCGTTTCTCTGGCATCTCCTTGGCCCAGTGGCAGCGATACCGTTTCCATCTACAGCCTATGCGAGGCGGCTGGCAGGATGACATCTCCGACATGGGTGGTGAGATTGGCGACAACGTGCTTGAACCCCCAGAGCGTGACCAGATCCGTGAGCTCAAGAAACGCGCAGGAGAAATCGGCCGTGATGCAGCGGCAGCCAAGGAATAAACGGATTTGCTCCTGAAGCGCATGGCGGCCAAGTCTGCCCAGCGCGTGCGTCTGGCCGAGACGGTCACTTGCGACATGTACCGCGCCTTGAGAACCGCCACGGCACAGCAGATGGCGCAGCTCAGGCCTGGAGGTGCCCTATATCGAGGTGCTGCTGGACCGGCTGAGGCCTTCATGCCTGTATGCCGCCAGCCCAGCCGCAGCGCCTTTAGTAGACCTCCTCCGTCTCCCGTGGCGGCCCAGCGCGTTCTTTTTAAGGTTGTCAATCTGATCCAGTGGTCTTAGCTGTCTCAGATTTTTATCGCAGTGGTTTCTGAGGTTGATGGCATCGTCATGGCAGAGCATCATCAGCGAGGGCTTGGCTGTTTCCAGGGTAAGAAGGCATGTCGACAGATGAGGTGGTCCCCTTCCTTCCAGGGCGCCTTGCCCTCGCCGGGTGGAGGCGCGCATGGTGGTGTTGCGGCTGCTTTGCGACCTCGTTTGCCATTTCGGAAATGCGGGTTCAAGCCAGAGGCGCTGTGCAAGTCGAAGGATGCCAGTTTGTTTTCGACTTTCGTCTGGAAGCTTGTGCTGTGGCAATAGGTGTGATATACCGTATCCTTTCTATGTGAGTTTCTGGGGGAACTCGCCTCGGCTTTGTAGGGTCGCTGAGTTCGCGCGTGGTCCGTCGACCCCCTGGTGTCAAGTGGGAGATGTCCACGTGTCGGCTCATTTCTTGGAGGGCGCTGGGATCCTAGAGCTGGCGCCTGCAAGGGCAGTCGTTCCAGGGCGCGCGCTGTTCACGCTCTCACTTGGCGAGGCCATGATCGATTCCGTGGCGTGCTCGGACTTGCTCTACCCGTGCCTCGCGGCTTCCGCCGACCTCTTGTCCCCATGTCATCAGAAGGGGGAAAAACGCAAAGGCGAAATTCATCGTCGACCCCCAGGAAAGTACGGGAAAATATGGGAAGTTGGGGAAAGACGAAAATCCAGAAAATAATGAAAATTTGGCGAATCCTGTTACTTGCGTGTATTTATCAGTGTTTCCCAGGGCCCTTCAAAGACGCATCATTGCCTCGATGCGGCGCCGGGCCTCGAGGCCTCGGTGCGACCCCGGCGTCGACGCGCGAGGCCTCTTGAGATCCTCGAGGCTTCAGGCCAGACAATCACCGGCGCAGTTAAATTGCCGCCGCTGCCCCCCTGCCCCTCGAGGCCCCCCCGGAGGTGCCCGGAGGTCCGCGCGACGCCGCGCCCAGGCGTGCGAAGGACTGGCTGCCCATGTGTCTGCGGGGGGTGCAGTACCGCGCCTGGTCCAGTGCCGCGGCGTTTCGCGCCCGGTCTCGCGCCCGCGCCCTTGTTTCTAGTTTTCGCAGGTGCCCTGGAAGAAGTGGCGCGATGAAGTGCGAGGACATGTCTCTGATGATTCGCAGCGCGCAGGCGCAGAGTCTTCGAGATCCTGATTTGTCTTACTGGCCAGTCGACTCGAGCGGGCTCTTCGGTTCGAGTTTGTGGAAGTGGGCTCGGAAGTTTCCCGTTTCGGATGCTGCTCGACAGCGTCGCTTTCTTTGGTTGGACCTTGCTCCCGACGTTTTCCGTTTCGCACATTGAGCCTCCGGAGAGTCTGGAAGACGCTGGTCGCGGGAGGGAAGTGCTCGATGACCACCCCATCGGAGCTCTGACACATTGAAGAATATCGTCGTTGCCGCTGGCGAGGCGCGCTCTAAATCCCGGGCTCTTGCTCGCGCAAGGACCCAGAGCAGCATGTGCACATGGTTGCAGGCTTCTCTTCCACGTGGTGCTAGCCCTGTTCGTCACTATCTCAAGGCAGAAGATGAGGTTTTAGCTTAATGCTCCGGGGCCCCTGGAAGCATCGTCAAATACCTTCATGGCGCGATGGATTTTCATTGAAAACGGAAGTCTCGTGGAGACCCGACCCATCATGAGTCTGCCTGCCCGCGTGCTGGCATGAGAGGGTTGTGCTGCTCTCAGGCGTTAGTTGCTTTGAAGGAGCTGCTCGGACTGCAGGTCTAGCATGTTTCCCGTGCGTTTATTTGTGTAAAAGGCTATAAGTTCGGCCGGTGTCGAAATGTGGCCACCTCGAGCATTGCTTGCTGCGCCCGCTGAGTCTCTCGGGATGCCCACTGTTATCTCGAATGCTGTCGAGGAGACGGTGAGCTTTCCCCCGCAGAGTCGAGCGCGTCTGATGGCCACGTTGCCTAAATCCATCTGCGACGAGCGGGGGATCGCCGTGTGCCTGGGCGTTTATAGGATCCACTGCAAGGCCCGGGGTCTCGTCGTCGGCGAGTGGAACGAAGCTCGCCCGGACATCTGGAACTCTGCGGCCATGGGGCCTTCGGCTTTGAATGCGTGGGCTGGCCCAAGAGGTGGCCCATGCCCTCGGCGTGCACTCGTGCGCCTTGCAGTGTGCCCTCGCGAAGTTCTTCGATTCGGTTAGCCCCTGTAAGCTCCTGCAAGTCGCTTCGAACCACGGCTGCCCGGGCCGCCTGCTGCGCCGGGGGCCCCTCGCCCACGCCGCTCCGAGGCCCTCGGCGGCGTCAGGAGGTCCCCCGCGGGCGCTGGCATCTGAGGGCTCCATCTTGGCGGGCTGTAGCTGGAGCGCGCCCTGGGTCAAGTGCTAATTGCATGGCGTCTTGGAGAAGGCTCATCACAGGATCCCTCGGGGCCCTGGAGGCGGCTCGCGCCGTCGCGTACCGATCAGGTCCCACGTGGATGATATCGCGCAGTTTTTGCAGGGCACGATTGCCTGCAGTTGACGTTGCTCGCCTCTGGCAGCCGCTGGGTTGCAGCTCGCAATGTCAGACCGTGGATGAACTCTCAGCACCAAGTCCTTGGTCGCGGCCTCGCCCGCGGAGTTGCGGCGGCTTTTGGAGGTGAATTTAATCAGGGGGGAAAACACAAAGTCACAATGAATCGTCGATCTCCCAGAAAATATCGGAAACTATGTGAAGTGGGGGGAGACAACAAAAAACAACAACATAACATATGGAAACATATGGGGAATCTTGCTTATTGCGTGCATTTATTTTCGTGTCCCTGGGCCCCTTGATTTAAGGGGCATGGCGTCTCAGCTCATGTCGCCTCGTGCGCGCAGGACCCGAGGCCCGCGCATTTTTCGAAGTGGCGCGGTTTTTCTTGGGAAGTTTACAGACCTGGAATCTAGGCGGATGGAACGTTGGGGACATCTTCTCTAGGGGCTTCCACCGGGGGCGGCCGAGCAGCGCGGGCCCCCCGCGGCTTCTTGTTCTGGACGCTGGCCTTCCGGGTCGCGCACCGCAAGTGTTTCGATGGTTTTACAGGCGATATGCCGCCTTCGAGTTGGGCAGCTCTAGTTGGTTTTTGAAGTTTGGGGTTCTCTCTCTCTCTCTCTCTCTCTCTCTCTCTCTCTCGAAATCCACAGACAGGGGTTCAGGAAGTCTGGACTTCCTGACGCGATGGGCTTAGTAATGCAGCACCCTCTGATCGCTGGCGTCACGTCCGTGGTCCCGTTGCAGCGTTGCGTGCTACCGTGTTAGATTCAGACTGGCAGCCTCGTCACGTCGATGCATGGCATGCCGAAGCTGGCGCGCCCGTCAGCGCAGCGCCACTGCTCAAGCACGCGCTAGTTGCTCTGCCTTCGCGCGGCCCAACGCCAGCCAGCACTCCGGCGGCCAAGGCCTTGCGTTAGGCGCTGACCTCTCCGTCTTTAAGTCCAAGCACAACACGGTGCTAGATGGCCGCGGCTACACAGGCGCCACCCCGCGCACTGCGATTGCCGTTGAAGCATGTCGGCCCCGGAGCAGGTTGCAAGATACAGGATGCGGCTGCAGGCATACGGTTTCGGCGTGGAGATGAGCGTGGGATCTAAGCGTTTCCTGCCAGGCGCGTGCAATGCTAACCGTGATTTCATTGTCCCTGGGGCTCTTGAGGCAGATTCTGGCGGCGCCGTCTTCACCCGAGGGGCCCCATGTCTTGACTTGAGGAACCTCGCGGGGCTTGCGACGACTTATTGGAGGCAGGCGGGGCCTTGGCGGCTCGGGTAGAAAGCTTGCTGCGGATAAACGGCCTCGGGGGTGTGGATGGGCGGTAGTTGGCTCGGGTGTCCTGGATGGGCTTTCTATGCAGCTGGCTGGTAATTTGCGCGGTAGCCTACCTGCCGTTGAGCAGTCGGGTCCACGTGCTGAGCTGTATGTGTTGCTTCTGGTTGTTCTCCATACTGCTGGTGATAGTCTATGTCATTCCGAATGCCACCCATTGGTTCGAGGGGGTGGGGCAGCCACGTGCTCAGGTAGATGCAGCACGATGTTCGATCTGTGGGTTCGGATCTAGTCGGTTCTCGATGATGGGTGCCTTGGTCGGATCGAAGTCCTCTGGACTAAGAGTCATTCGCTGGCCCTGCAGAGGGCCCACTTCGCCATCGGGGAGGAGGAGAATTTCTCCAAGTGGCGCGCGGATTTGCGGGTTGGGCGGCTGAGAGGAGCTCCCCGTCTCTTGAACAGGCTGACCTGACCAAGTATGTTGACCGTCTTACCTCCCGCGCTCATGACCACCTGCTGGCGGTGCACTGGGAGGTTGTTGAACAGAACCCCCGCAGAGATGCTGACAGTCTCGGCCGCCCGCCCCCGCGCCCTCCCTCCCTTACTGCATTTCAGGTTCGGAAGCATGGGTGGCGGAACGCTGGCCATGAACCCTGTCACTTCGGCTCCTTGCTGAAATTCTTGACGCTTCGCGTATCCCCACCAGCCCATCCTACACCAGGCGCTCGAACGAAGAGCGCCGATGATCGGCAGCTGTTCTCCTCCCCCTCTTCCTCTTTCTCCTCCGCCTTCTCCTCCTCCTCCCTTCCTCCTCCTCCTCCTCCTCCTCCTCCTCCTCCGCCTCTTCCTCTTCCCTGGTGGCGTCTTGGAGGTATCTTCGAACGTTTTGGTGGGCTCTTGGGCCTCGCGGGCGGGCGGGCGGCGCTCCGCCCGCCCGCGCGCAGGGCGCAAGAGGAGAGTCCGAGACGTCTCTTGAGGCCCTCTTGGAGGACATCGATCGCAAAGGGGGAAGCATTTTTTAGCGTCGCCCCCCTGGGGGGCACGATCCTCGTGAGGGGTGTCGAATTTTAGCCCTCCCAGGGGTCGTTCTTGGACGCTCTAACTACCCGCGGCCCCTCCTGTCCAGGTCAGTGGGGAGGGGGTAGGGGGAGGGGTAAACCCCTCCCCGAAGGGGAAGAAGGAGGGGTGGAAGAGGAAACGCTCTAAACCACCGACGCCCAGAGGGCTGGTGGGATTTCAGGCGTGCGCAGGTAGGTGTACGTTGAAGGATCGTGTCCAGGACTGTTGCCCAGGTCCCTGCCTTGGCCCGACCCTTGTCTCTTTTGACCCGCTCGCCCAACCCCCATCTACCCAGGATGTGCCAGCTATCATCGGTTGAAGGTTCTGTGAGGAGTGCTCTATTGTGAGCAGTATGCTGCACATGCGAGTGTGATTTTCAAGAGTCTCGTGAACCCACGCAAGACTGACCGTCCGCCTTCGAAGGCAAGGAAGGAGGTCCTTTCCAGGCTGGCGACGGGACTGCCCCCCAAAAATGGTGGTCAATTCCCGCAGGCTTGAATGTTGAATCGGTCCTACGCTGGACCTGGTTTCCACGGGCTTGCAGATCAGATGCTCCTCCTTCTCCTTCTCCTCCTCTACTCCTCCACAGTGTGTTCCTCCTCCTCCTCCTCCTCTTCCTCCTCCTTCTCCTCCTCCTCCTCCCCTTCCTCCTCCTCCTCCTCCTCTTCCTCCTCCTCCTCCGCCTCCTCCCCATCCTCCTCCTCCTCCTCCTCCTCCTCCTCCTCCTCCTCCTCCTCCTCATCATCATCATCATCATCATCATCATCACCATCATCACCGTCCTCATCCTCATCCTCATCCTCATCCTCATCCTCCGCCTCCCGTTCCTCCTCCTCCACCTCCTCCTCCTCCTGCTCTGGGGTTTGCTCCTCCAGAGGGTCTGCTTTGGGTCCGGCACAGTCCCTGTCGGGTGCGATGATTCTGCCACTCCCTCGTTTTCCTCTTTTTGGGCCTCCCGGGAGGCCCTCGTCGCCACCGCGGGACTCGCACCCCTGCAAGGGTCTGGGAGCAGCGGTGTCGTCGGCTGTTGGTTCCCCCGGTGAGCAGCAGGGGGTATTGCAAGGATGGGGGGGGGCTCCTCGTCGTCGCCGCCTGGTTTTAAGCCGGGCCTGTCCCTCTACAGGGGGAATATTCAAAAATAGTCAAAAATAATTAGGTGCGTTTTTTTTCGTACTTTTGACAATTTTGGAATATTTTTTGAGTATGTGTTATTTCTCGTCGAAAAGCCCCCTGTAGGGGGACACGCCCGACTTAAGCTTGGTGCTGGGCGCCGATCGACGGGCCAGCCTCTCCGCGACGGCCCGTGCGGAAGGCGAAGGTGCCCTCACGCTGCGCCGGCCGAGGCCGTGCGTCGCCCGGAGGTGTGCGCTGCCCCCTCGCCCTCCTGCAAGAAGGCACCGCGACACGGGCGGGGCCCTGGTGGGCCGATGTTCCACCACTGTGGCCATGGGTAGGAGAGGCAGGAGGGGGAAGAAGAGGGGGAGGAGGAGGAGGAGGGGGAAGAGGAGGAGGGGGAGGAGGAGGAGGAGGAGGAGGAGGAGGAGGAGGAGGAGGAGGAGGAGGTGGGAGGAGGACCTCCCCATCCTCACTTCTCCCCCGTCCTAGATGTGGTAGTGGTGGTGGGAAATTGGCCCATGATCCTGGACCCAGGTCTCGCCCCCGGAGCAGGCCTCTCCTTCCCCAGTCGTCTTGTGGCCAGTGCGGGGGCGGCCCCGGGCCCACCCCAAGGGGCCCAAGGAGGGCCCCAGGCCCCAGGGAACCCGAGGACGGTTTTGGGCGCCCGAAATGGGTGCGGAAAAACATGGGTACGATGCCCAACAACAAATGTTGTCCAAAGCCGACAGCGGCCGCTGTTGGGCAGGCGGCCTCCTGCCTCAAATGGACCAGTCCCGCGGCGACACCGACAGCCTTGTCGGTCTTTGCACCCATTCTTTCCGTACCCATTTCGATCGTCCCGCACGGCGATGAGTTGAAAGCGCCCTGTTGACAGACAATGAACTAGCAGCAGCGCGACGGCGGCCCAGAGCAGGAGGCCAGCCGCTTGCGGCAGCAGCTGCAGGAGGAGCGGCGCTGGCGCGAGGTGACTGCCGAGTACGCCTCCGGCATGGAGGAGAAGGCTGCCGGCTGGGGAGCACGCAGCAAGGGTCAGCGCTAACGTGCTTCGCCGGTCCCCTCTGGCTGATCCAAGTTTGGGGGCCACGTGGAGCCTCCCTCTCGCCGCTCACCTGGGTATGGGAGCTACTATATGCAGCTGGCGGAGGTCCGCGACATGACCTTGGCCGACCCAGGGTAGCGCTGCCCCGAGCTGGACTTGAGTCCTCTTCCACCCCCATGCTTCTGCCAAGAGCCCTGGGGCTCCCTTCTTTGTGAGGAAGATCCTGGAGGCCTCGCCCGGCGCGTGATAGTTGTAACGTCTAGTCCAAGCGTCGGCTCCGTGAGCTACGGGTCGACGCTCGCGCGGCGATGCTCCAGCGTCAGTCCGACGTAAGCCCGACGCAGTTCCGACGCAGTCCAGCGTGAGCCTGACGTCGACGTAAATTCGACGTGGACCCGAGGCACATCGGGCCTCCAGTTGCCGCGCGAGGCCTCCGGGATTGTCCTCATAACCTTCTGCTGAGCCCGTCCGGTGCCCGCGCCCGCTCGGCAGGAGCTGGGCCTCCGCGGCCTCCCAAGACGGGGCTCGGACACACCGGCCGGGCTCGGCTGGGAACCTTGGGGAGGGGGATGTGCACTTC
>CAUYUJ010015271.1:102500-210000 GCA_963575745.1 Prorocentrum cordatum
CTCCATTATTCCCAAAGGGTTAAACATCACGGGTATTCGGTTATACATGGCATTGCGGACGAGGCCAAGGAGAGCGCGGGCGTTGCCAGGTAGAAGGTCAAGGGCGCGGTCGAAGACAAGATGGACGACGCGAAATCCAGCATGGAGAGAATCAAGGGCAACCTCGAGGACGCCAAGAAGGGCGCCGAGCCTAGCGTGAGCTGCATTAAGAAAGACGTCGAAGACAGCATGCCCGACGTCCAGGGCGATCTGGGCAGTGCAGCTGACCACGCTGGCGCAGACAACATCAATGAGGTCGAGGGCAAGGTGGAGGACGCCAAGGAGGAAGCCGAGGAGGCCAAGGACAAGCAGGAAAGCGGCCTCAAGGGCGGCCCAGCTTCCACGGGCTCCGTGGAGGACAAGGCCAAGGAGGGCGCCGACAAGGTCAAGAGCGAACACGATGCGGTCGGCAGCGCCAAGGAAGAATTGCTGTCCGCGAAGGCGAAGCTCGGCAGCGCCAGCGACGACGTTAAGGGCATGTCGGATAAGATCGACGACGCGGAGAAAACGGTGGGCGACGCGGAGGGCGGACTCAGGACACGATGGCAGACGTGAGCGATGCCTTGGAGAGCGCAAAGGGGCAGCTCGAGGACGCGCTCAAGAACGCAGACGGCAACCGCCTGCTGGCACGCACGAAGCAGACCGCCGACGACGAACGAGAGCGGGAAAGACGCGGCCGCAGACGCGGTCGACGCGTGCAAAGACGAGGTCGACGCGGGCAGCGCCCCGTTCGACTAAGACAAAGTGAAGAAGTCGCTCAGCAAATTCGACGACGCGCAGACAAAGTTAGAGGGCGTGAAAGAGAAGTTCGCGGGCAAGCTGGACGAAGCCAAGAACAACGTGAAGGACGTCGGCGAGAGCCTGAAGGAGTTGCAGGGTGGCATCAAGGGCGTGACCGACAAGCTCGGCGGCGTGAAAAAGAAGCTCGAGGACGGTGTACAGGACAAGAGGGATCAAGTGAAGGGCAAGGTGGTGGATCAAGTAAAGGAGAAGGCGGGTGACAATTTGGGTGATACGGTGAAAGAGGAGTTGGACGGGATCAAACTCCCCCGATGAGCGGACTTGAGTTTCCGTCCGCCTGCCTCCTCCCTAGCGTCGAACTTCTACCATCCTTCTCTTTTTCTCTCGTTCTCTTTATGTTTTTCTTGTGCTGAACACTGACATAAAGCACCGAACTAGGAGAGCTGATTGAAGCCATGTCCCCATTGCCAGCGCCAAAGCCTTCCTTCGTGCGCCAATCATGTGAACGCTGCTCGGCCACAGGTGATGGGTTCCATCAAATTATGCAGGTGTGCAGGCTGCTGATGCGTGACACAGCAGCAGGGCTCACTGTTGTAGAACAACTGATTTGTAGTATGCACCCTAAGCCCGGCCCGTTGCGGTAGTAGAAGATTGAAGAGTCATGGGTGGCGTGGGCTGTCTCGTGGTGAGCGTGTGGAGGCAGCGTCCGGTTGGCTGGGGGACTCGTTGGCCGCACAAAGTGAGACGCGGCCGTAGGCGCCGTGGGCCGAGCGGGGGCTCCCCTGGGCAAAGCAGTGTCGACCTCGCGCTCGTGCCTGGATCAGAAAATAATAAAAAAGGCACAGGGTATGATTTGATGTGACTTGGGCCTGAGCAAGCAGCACGTCTGGGCGGGACCTGCTAACAGCCTTGTTCACCTGGGACGGCTGAGGGACCCTGGCCTCCGAATCAAAAACATTAACAGTGGCGCATGTGATGCAGGCTCTCAATGTGGCGGCAGTGGCGCTAGCCCACTTGTACTGAGCTGGGCAGGAGGGATCTGACGGCTGTCGGCTCCTTTCCTCGCAATTTCGTCTGCGGCCTCATTGCCTTACCGCACATGGAAAGGGATTATTTTCGTCTCAGCCTCCTGCATTTACATGTGACTGTTGAGCCAACGCACCTAGATCCTGTCGTCCTCACGGTCGATGGTGGGCCCGGCAGATCTGCACCCAAAGGTCACCCATGGTGCTCCAATTGGCAGGCCATTTGTGTCTGGCCCTGTTCCACCCCTTGAACAACACCCCAGAGTCCGTGCAGAACCTGAGGCGCCCACGCGTGTTGAGTAGAGCAGGGACAAAGGCGACGACATCCGCCATGTTGTCGGTCTGGCGGGCGCCCGCCAGCGGCGCGAAGGCACCGCCTCGGATGCCAGGCCTGTCGGAGTCCGCCCGGTCAAGCGCCGCCCAAGCCCAGCCGCAGAGTCGGGGCCGGGAGTCGTCGGACTCTGCTCCTCCGCTGCCGTCGCCGCACGCCTCTGGGGCCTGGTCGTGGTGGGCCCCGAGAGCGCGCCCTGGCGGCGTCGCCCGGGCTCTGGGCGGCGGACCTCCCAGCCAGAGGCGCGGCGCGTGCACTGCCCCCGCGCGGGCTGACTCGGCGAGCGACCCCGGACTCCTCCAGCGCGGGGCGGGAACGAAGAGTGACGTAAACATGAAAACTCGGCGGTCCGCGCGGATTTCTCGGATCGGCGCTGGGGCCCCCCGGCGAGGCGCCGCCCCTGGCGCGCTCCGCGCGCCAGGGAGGGGGGTCCAGCGCCGATCCGAGAAATCCGCGCGGACCTCCGAGTTTTTATGTTTACGTCACTTTTCTTTCCCCTAGGGGTGGGGCTCACGGTCGGGGCAGTCTCCCCGGATCTTGTGGAAATCGTCCGCCCTCGCCCCGCAGGCATGCACGCCGGTCGTTGAAAGTGGGTATTGTTGGATTCCCAGAGCCCGATCCATTTCTGGCGCCTCCCTACTTCAAGCATGGGCGCGGCCCTGACGTGCTTGTTTTTTGTTCTCTGGGAGGCCCCGAACCCAGTCTGTTTTGTCCGCCTTCCTGCTTCATGGTTCTACCTCTGATCTTCCTGCCGGTGCCGGAGCGCCCGCCGTCGCCGCCGCGAGCAGCGCGCTGGCCTCACGGAGGCGCGGGGCTTGCCGCAGAAGCCTCGATGTGCCTCCTCAGATCCTCCTCCTCCTCCTCCTCCTCCTCCTCCTTCTCCTCTCTCCTCCTCCTCCTCCTCCCTCCTCCTCCTCTCCTCTCCTCCTCCTCCCTCTCTCTCTCCTCCTCCTCCTCCTCCTCCTCCTCCTCCTCCTCCTCTCTCCTCCTCCTCCTCCTCCTCCCTCCTCCTCCTCCTCCCTCCTCCTCCTCCTCCTCCTCCTCTCCTCTCCTCCTCCTCCTCTCCTCCTCCTCCTCCTCTCCTCCTCCTCTCCCCCCTCCCTCCTCTCCTCCTCCTCCTCCTCTCCTCCTCTCCTCCCTCCTCCTCTCCTCCTCCTCCCCCTCCATACCTTTTCCATTGAACAGCCGGGAAGCTTTCAACCAGAACTGTTGCTCTATGGCGCAGCGTGGTGTCGCAGTCTGCCAGCTTGCGCAGGACAGTCTCCCTGCGCGCTGCCGTTCCAGCGCCTGATAATAGACAATGTCCTCAGCAATACCGTCGATGACGGTAGAGGGGACCTTCTTCGCAGTTCCACTGGAAAGGAAGGAGGAGGAGGAGGAGGAGGAGGAGGAGAGGAGGAGGAGGAGGAGGAGGAGGAGGACGGAGGAGGAGGAGGAGGAGGAGGAGGAGGAGGAGGAGGAGGAGGAGGAGGAGGAGGATGGAGGAGGAGGAGGAGGAGGAGGAGGAGGAGGAGGAGGAGGAGGAGGAGGAGGGGAGGAGGAGGAGGAGGAGAGGAGGAGGAGGAGGAGGAGGAGGAGGAGGAGGAGGAGGAGGAGGAGGAGGAGGAGGAGGAGGAGGAGGAGGAGGAGGAGGAGGAGGAGGAGGAGGAGGGGAGGTAGGAGGAGGGGAGGAGGAGGAGGAGGAGGAGGAGGAGGAGGAGGAGGAGAGGAGGAGGAGGAGGAGGAGGAGGAGGGGAGGAGGAGGAGGAGGAGGAGGAGGGAGGAGGAGGAGGAGGAGGAGGAGGAAGGAGGAGGAGGAGGAGGAGGAGGGGAGGAGGAGGAGGAGGAAGAGGAGGAGGAGGAGGAGGAGGAGGGGAGGAGGAGGAGGAGGAGGAGGAGGAGGAGGAGGAGGAGGAGGAGGAGGAGGAGGAGGAGGAGGAGAGGAGGAGGAGGAGGAGGAGGAGGAGGAGGAGGAGGAGGAGAGGAGGAGGAGAGGAGGAGGAGGAGGAGGAGGCGGAGGAGGAAGGAGGAGGCGGAGGAGGAGGAGGAGGAGGAAGGAGGAGGAGGAGGAGGAGGGAGGTGAGAGAGAAGAGGAGGAGAGGAGAAGGTGGAGGAGGAGGTGGAGGAAAGGAGGGAGGAGGAGGAGGAGGAGGAAGAGGAGGAGGAGGAGGAGGAGGA
This sequence comes from Prorocentrum cordatum, assembly GCA_963575745.1. Classification (NCBI taxonomy): domain Eukaryota; class Dinophyceae; order Prorocentrales; family Prorocentraceae; genus Prorocentrum; species Prorocentrum cordatum. The sequence continues at coordinate 106,794 of CAUYUJ010015271.1, forward strand.
GGAGGTGGAGGAGGAGGAGGAGAGAGGCGCCTCGACCTCGCGGACTCGCGGCAGCGGCGCACCGGGGCCCTCGAGGCGGCGTCCGCCGGCGAGGCCGCGCGCGCTTCGGCTGCTGAGGGGGGGCGTGGGCGAAAACACACACACACAGACACAATTAATCGTCCCCTCCCAGGAAAATATGGGAAAATATGGGAAGTGGGGGGGAAGACAAAAACCCAGAAAATGCGGGAACATATTGGAAATCCTTTTGTTTGTGTGTATTTGTTTGTGTGTCCCAGGGCCCCTTCAGCGATAAACATCAACGTTTGGCGCTCCGCGCGGATTTCTTGGATCCGCGCTGGGCCCCCCTAGCGGCGCCTCGGGCGCCGCCCCTGGCGTGCTCCGCGCGCCAGGGAGGGAGGCCCAGCGCGTATCCACGAAATCCGCGCGGAGCGCGAAAAGCTTATGTTTATGTAACTTGTTCTTCTTCTATTCTCCAGTCATGGGCATGAACATCATCAGCACCATTACAGTGGAGGCCCATGCCAGCCAAGAAGCGCCCTGCTTGCTTCCAGGGTGCCCTGGGTTTCTCGGGTTTCGATGGTTTTCCGGAGGAAAGCGTCACGTTCCCACACCAAAAATCAGTGAACGTCCTGGGGCCTCGGGGTTGGATTTCTTGTGGAAGGTTTCTTGTGGACTGACCTCCACTGCACGTTCAGATCATCAGTACCATGACCATCCTCATCAGTATTATAAGTATCATCATCACCAGCATCAGCAGTAGCATCAGCATCATCATCAACATCAGCATCGTCATCATCATGTTTAGTTGCATCATTGTGCTCAACATCGGCATCATCGCCATTATCACCATCACCATCCTCTCTATCATAACCATCAATAATACCATCATTACAATCGTCATCCTCATCATCATCATCATCATCATCATCATCATCATCATCATCATCATCATCATCATCATCATCATCATCATCATCATCATCATCATTTCGGTCTGTGCGTCTTCACAGCTCCGCTTCGCCTCCGCCGCATTGTTGTCAGACGTGTCGTCGATTTCGGTCCCGATCATCATCGTCGTCATCACTATTCTCATTCCTCCTCCCTCCTATCTCCCCCACTTCTCTCCCCCTCCCCTGGACGATCTTGCATGTCTTTTGTGGGTTCTTCGGGGTCTGGGGCGTCATCGGGGTTCTACGAGGTTTTCTCGCCTCGGGATGCTTCCCAACTCGCCGAGGGCATTCTGGGGGTGCCAGGGTCGCCCTGGACGGCCGCCGGAGGGCCGAATTGTGTGGCCCGAAAACCAGACGGCCTCGCGTCGGACAATTCTCCTGGCGAAGGACCCAACCATATGCAGCTGACCGCGTTGTGGGTACGGCCTTCGGTGGAGCTCCCCCTATGGGGCCACGATCCTCGTGAGGGGTGTGCCGAAGTGGGCGGGGGGACGCATGCAAACCCTGCCGCTGGGGCCTGAGGTGGAGCTCCCTATGGGGCCACGATCCTCGTGAGGGGTGTGCCGAAGTTGGCGGGGGGACGCATGCAAACCCTGCCGCTGGGGCCTGAGGTGGAGCTCCCTATGGGGCCACGATCCTCGTGAGGGGTGTGCCGAAGTTGGCGGGGGGACGCATGCAAACCCTGCCGCTGGGGCCTGAGGTGGAGCTCCCTATGGGGCCACGATCCTCGTGAGGGGTGTGCCGAAGTTGGCGGGGGGACGCATGCAAACCCTGCCGCATGGAGGGGGCCACGATCCTTGTGAGAGGTGTGCCGAAATGGGTGGGGTGGTGACGTATGCAAACCCTGCCGCTGGGGTGGAGCTCCCTATGGGGCCAAGATCCTCGTGAGGGGTGTGCCGAAGTGGGCGGGGGGATGCATGCAAACCCTGCCGCTGGGGCCTTCGGTGGAGCTCCCTATGGGGCCACAATCCTCGTGATGGAGTGTGCCGACAAGGGCGGGTGAACGCGTGCAAACCCTGCCGCTGGAGCCTACGGTGGAGCTCCCTTTGGGGCCACGATCCTCGTGAGAGGTGTGTCGAAGTGGGGGTGGGCGCATGCAAACCCTGCCGCTGGTGCCTTTGGTGGGGCCTTCTATGGGGCCACGATCCTCGTGAGGGGTGTGCCGAAATGAGCGGGGGCACGGACGCATGCAAACCCTGCCGCTGGGGCCTTCGGTATAGCTGCTTTTTGGACCGCGATCCTCGTGATGGGGTGTGCCGACGAGGGCGGGTGAACGCGTGCAAACCCTGCCGCTGGGGCCTTCGGTAGAGCTCCCTTTGGAGCCACGATCCTCGTGAGAGGTGTGCCGAAATGGGGGTGGGCGCATGCAAACCCTGCCGCTGGTGCCTTTGGTGGGGCCTTCTATGGGGCCACGATCCTCGTGAGGCTGACTGACTGAAGCCGTGCATCCCTGGCGGACGCGTGGGCAAATTGGGCGAAACAAACTATCACGGAAGGTACAACTGCACAGGCACAGGAGGAAGGAGAAGGAGGAAGGGGGGGAGGAGGGCATATTTCAAAAATCTGTGAATTGACGTCGCCCATTGTTGTCTGGGGCGGCCCCGGCGCCTGCGGAGGGCCCAATTCTTTGGGGCACCGTCGGCGTCGCACATTAGTTGTTTAACCAGTGAAGCGTCGCTCTGGGAAGCAACTTTCTTATATAGGTATCGCGTAAAATCGCGGACAGGGGCTTGGAGCCGGCGTTGTCCAGCACAGTAGCATTCGAAATTCTGGAAAAGTAAGAAGGCGGTATCCTCAGTATTTTTCTCAAGCACTCGCAGTGGAAGGCGGCCAACCTGTCGTTGTCCTTTTTCACGATCCTCGTGAGGGGTGTGCCGAAATGGGTGGGGGTGACGTATGCAAACCCTGCTGCTGGGGTGGAGCTCCCGATGGGGCCACGATCCTCGTGAGGGGTGTGCCGAAGTGGGCGGGGGGACGCATGCAAACCCTGCCGCTGGGGCCTTCGGTGGAGCTCCCTATGGGGCCACAATTCTAGTGATGGAGTGTGCCGACGAGGGCGGGTGAACGCGTGCAAACCCTGCCACTGGATCCTTCGGTGGAGCTCCCTTTGGAGCCACGATCCTCGTGAGAGGTGTGCCGAAATGGGGTTGGGCGCATGCAAACCCTGCCGCTGGTGCCTTTGGTGGGGCCTTCTATGGGGCCGCGATCCTCGTGAGGGGTGTGCCGAAATGAGCGGGGGCACGGACGCATGCAAACCCTGCCGCTGGGGCCTTCGGTGGAGCTCCCCCTATGGGGCCGCGATCCTCGTGATGGGGTGTACCGACGAGGGCGGGTGAACGCGTGCAAACCCTGCCGCTGGGGCCTTCGGTGGAGCTCCCTATGGGGCCACGATCCTCGTGATGGGTGTGCCGAAATGGGCGGGGGGGCGCAGGCAAACCCTGCCGCTGGGGCCTTCGGTAGAGCTCCCTTTGGGGCCCGCTGGGGCCTTCGGTGGAGCTCCCGATGGGGCCACTGTCCTCGTGAGGGGTGTGCCGAAATGGGCGGGGGGACGCATGCAAGCCCTGCCGCTGGGGCCTTCGGTGGAGCCTTCTATGGGGCCACGATCCTCGTGAGGGGTGTGCCAAAATGGGGGGGGGGCGCGTGCAAACCCTGCCGCTGGGGCCTTCGGTGGAGCTCCCTATGGGGCCGGGGGGTGCGCCGACATGGTGGACATGCAGCGAGCAGACGCAGGAATGGGAGGAGGGAGGAGGGGGAGGAAGGAGGGGGCAGCGGGAGGTGAGGTGAGGTGAGACGCGGGGCGCTGTCTCGTCAACACGAGGACCCAACACCACAGGATGGTTGGGAAGAAGCGACGAGCAGCCAGCCCTCAGAGCTCCGAGTCATCAGAGGTAACTCGGGTCAGGGCAACTCGGGTTCGCTTACCGGAAATCCAAACCCGGGTTGCCCTGGGCCCGGGTTACCGCGGATAGTTCGGGCGTCCAGAGCCCCGAGTCATCAGGGGTAACTCGGGTCAGGGCTAACTCGGGATCGTTTTCCGAGAATCCAAACCCGAGTAACCCCAGGCCCGAGTTACCCTGGACATTTCGGGCGCCCAAAGCCCCTTGTTCTTCTCCCCTGCTCCTTCTCCTGCTCCTCTTCCCTAGCCCCTCCCCCCCTCCCTTTCTCACACTACCTTTAAGTCAAAGGTCCAGCAGTATTCTGGGGACGATGTTTTTTGATCATTTGTTGGCAATGTTTGAGCACTTCCTGGATATATACAATTTGTCGCTCTAGATCCGCCTGCAGGAGGACATGCCCGACCTAACATTGCCTCCTCTTCCCTCTCCCCCCCCCGGCGGAGGAGGGGGGGGAGGAGGAGGAGGAGGAGGAGGAGGAGGAGGAGGAGGAGGAGGGAGGAGGAGGAGGAGGAGGAGGAGGAGGAGGAGAGAGGAGGAGGAGGAGGAGGAGGAGGAGGAGGAGGAGGAGGAGGAGGAGGAGGAGGAGGAGGAGGAGGAGGAGGAGGAGGAGGAGGAGGAGGAGGAGGAGGAGGAGGAGGAGGAGGAGGAGGAGGAGGAGGAGGAGGAGGAGGAGGAGGGAGGAGGAGGAGGAGGAGGAGGAGGAGGGAGGAGGAGGAGGAGGAGGAGGAGGAGGAGGAGGAGGAGGAGGAGGAGGAGGAGGAGGAGGAGAGGAGGAGGAGGAGGAGGAGGAGGAGGAGGAGGAGGAGGAGGAGGAGGAGGAGGAGGAGAGGAGGAGGAGGAGGAGGAGGAGGAGGAGGAGGAGGAGAGAGGAGAGAGGAGGGAGGAGGGAGGAGAGAGGAGAGACGACGAGCAGGCAGGGCCACCCGTACGATTTGACCCAGTGCGATTCGATTCGCTGGCCGGGCCCGCGGTTCCAGTTCAGTGAGGCTCGGTTTACGGGTGTCGGCTGGGACCGCAGTCGGGGGCGGCAAAGAGGGGGGGGATGATTAGGGGGGGGCGGATATCATGGCGGGGTCATGATATTTCTCCTGATTTCATGGCGCCTCGTCTTATTCCATTACGTCCCTGGCCCCCCCGAAGGGCCGCGCACATGCCGCTGGCCATCATTTGCGCACCCCCTCGTGGACGCCCCCCTCTTGGCCGCCCCCGACTCAGGGGCCACGTCAGAGGGGGAGCACGGTCGGATTTTTGTTCGATGGCGTGTCGCTTCGCCGGTTCTGGCCCATCGCTCCTCGGAGCGACACGCTGTCCATTTCCGGGTCCCCAAGCGTCAGCATCCCGAGCCTTGCCGAGCCTCCCGCCCATAGTAATGATGCTGACAGTAAGAATTGCAATAATAATGACAATGCGAGCGCTGATACGAATTATTAATACCATTGTTAGTGTTATTATAGATGTATGTATATATTTATACATTCCTTTATCCTATAAAATCACATCCGGAAACCCGCCCGGCAAATCCACAGCGGCCGGACCACGCCATCATAGTACCCCACAAAGGCGCACGAAGAGCCCAAAATGCCTCAAGAGGCCCCCGCTCCCTCTGCCAGACGCCTTCAAGTGGTCTTTTGGACCGGCCCCAAATGCATCCAAAACCTTTTACGATGGCCTCATGGTGGCCCAAGACGCCCCCAAACAGCTTCAGAGCCTCCCCAAAACGGTCCCAACAAGGCCCCCGCACGGCCGCAGAGCCCTCCTAGACGTCCAAGATCGCCTCACAGCACGGCCGCAGAGCCCTCCTAGACGTCCAAGATCGCCGCACAAGCGGCTTCGAAGCGCCTTAAGACAGCCCCCCAATCCGAACCGAAGTCCTCCCTAAAGATCTCGACGGCGTCAGACGGGCCAGGAGCGCTTAAGCATGGTTCCAGAGGCCCCCAAGAGCCCCCCAAACGCCCCAAGCGGACCGAGGAGACTCTCAAGATCGCTGCAAGAGGCCCCCAGCACACTGTCAAGAAGCCCCAAGCGTGCCAGAAAACTTTCCCAGAGCGCCATCCTCCTCCTTCTTCTCTTTCCCAACAGTTCCTCCGGGATTTCTTCAACAGCTGGGAGAGTCCGCAGCCCCGTCTCAAGGACGACGTTCTGTCAAAGAGTACACACGGCCACCCCCGTTCCTCTCATGTCTGCTCTGTTCTGTCTAAGCCGCATCGAGTCTAAGCGTGCGCGAGTGTGACTGCGAGCGCCCATCCGTGGATCTGGCTGCCCTACCCCTTTGTGAACGTTGTCTGGGTGTGGCCACGAACATGTCCAGGCGGACGATGTATCGCGGACGCTTCTACAAACTCCCAGCGGGCCCCCAAGGGTAAGATCCAATGCTTTTCCTTAGCTACTCATGTGATTCTCTCATTCTCGTCTTTCGGACTCCAGAGCGTCCCAGACAGACCACGAGGCCTCTATACGGCCCGACGAGGGCGCAAGAGAGCGCCCCGTCTCCAAGACGCAGCCCCGTCAAGGATTCCACGCGGCCACACATGTGCACACATGTCTGCATTGTTCTGTCTCAGCCGCATTCAGTCCATGCGTACGTGAGTTTCAATACGAGTGCTTCTGAGTGGATCTGTCGCTCTTGGCCTCAGTGATTGTCGTTCGGAGTGGCGCAGCCCCAGTAGGAGTTACACACAGCGGTCCAGACCCCGTGCTGACACTACTCCACACAACAGCGCAGGTGTCTGCTCCCTACCCCTACCCACCTCTCTTTCAGTACCCATTTAGGCTCAATCGTTCAGCGTTATGTTTGCCCGGTTGCCGTGGCGCCACGTGGCTGCGTCCACGGCGGTTGCAAGCGTCGCTGTGAGTCATAACGACTCCCCGAGCCGCACTCCGCCTGTCATCGCTGCGCGGACCGGGCTTTGGACATTACGCCATGCCCGATTCCTGACGCAACCATCCCTGGTTTTGTGCAGCCCGAAGGCCGCAACACTGCAATGTTCTGCGTGCCAACAGCACTTGCCTCGAACAGATTTCAGCGACAACCAAAGACCCAGATCCACAAGGAAGTGCCACGCTTGCGCCGCCGGCGCTAACCCCTCCGACCCTCACACCACATTCTCTTGCGCTGCTTGCGGTGACGTCCTCCCCCGGGATAGTTTCAGCACCAGGCAACGCCATGAGAAAACAAAAGTGTGCATCCAATGCATCGGTCGCGCTCATCCTCCTCGGTCGTCTACAGCTTACCAGTGCACCAGCTGCAAAGCCACGAAGTCCGTGGATGCGTTCGTTCCTCGAGGCGTCCCTGGACCAGACCCTGTCTGCACTGACTGCACAGCGGGCGGCCGTTACACGGCGGCTTGCGCAAAATGCGGCCTCGTCCTCCCTCTGGACGACTTTGGCAATCATCAGCGCGAACATCTACTTGGAGTGTGCCGGTCCTGCGCCGAGCCTGGCAGACCTTCTACCCAAATACATTCACTTTCCCTGGGCGCTCTCGCCAACCCTTGCGAACATTGCGGGGCACCACGCTTCCAGCGAGAAGTTGGAGGCTTCTGCTGTGCACAAGGAAAGTACGCCATTGACTTCTCGCAGTACTACCAGCAGCCAGGCGATGCCCTTCTGCAGCTGTACAGACGCACCTGGCCTGTGAAGACTACGCACGGGAACCTCGTCCACGACGACACCACGAATGCGCCCAAGCTTACGGGCTTCACTGCGGATTCTCGCCGCTACAACAGCCTGCTCAGCCTCGCCGCCCACGAGGTCCAGAGCGCCACACCAGAACGAGAAGTTCGATTCGGGGGCGTCCTCCGACCATCGTTCATCCGCATTCACGGCACCATGTACAGGAAGGTGTACTCGGCTGCCGACTCTGGGCCAGTCCGCTACCTCGTGGTCGACGACCGTGAGCGTCGCACGTGCGCCCGAGACCACGGCCTCGACCTCTCCATCGTGTCCCAACTGGAGAAGCTCATCATACCGCACAATACACACATGCAGCACGTTCAGCACCTCAAATCAGTTTGGCCCCGTGCCTCTGAGGCTTCCGTCAGTCTCCGGTGGGACGAAGGTGTGCAAGAAGTTGCCGCAGTAGTGCAACAACGCCCCGACGCCATCGCCGAACCCAGGGCAGTGTGCTTCCGTTTGACGCCAGGCGCTCGCCCACAATACCTCTCGCCCTTGCACTGCCTTTACGAGCCTCTGAGCTACCCGCTGTGGTTCCCCTACGGAGGCCGCGGGTGGAGCACCGACGCCGTGTCAACTTCGGGCAACCGCGTGACGCAGATGTGGTGGTACCGCCAGCACCTCCTCCGGCAACCCCACATGCACGCGTGCGGGCGTCTGTTGAACGACTGGCTGATCAACATGTACTGCCGAATGGAGGACGAGAGGCTGTCGTTGGTCCGGAGGGAGCAAAGCACCCGCATTGCCAGCCGAAAGGATTTGTGCGAGGCCTTGGCCAACGAACATATCCCCCCCAGCGCAATCGGCACCAAGTACTACCTCCCTTCCACTGTCCCCGGCTCTCCACGCCATCTGAAACGACTCCGAGTGGACGCATTGGAACTGGCACGCCGCAAGGGACCCCCTACTTACTTCATAACCCTTACCTGCAACCCCCACTGGCCAGAGATCCGAGAGGCACTCTCCCCTGGACAAACCGCCGCCGACCGCCCTGACATCGCAGTGCGTGTCTTTCACGGACGTCTGGAAAAGATGATGGGCTACCTGAAGTCAGAGTTTTGCGGCCAACGTCGGTACGTCATTCGCGTGATCGAGTACCAGAAGCGAGGCCTGCCGCACGCGCACATCGTTCTCGCATGCACCCATCCCCCAACTACAGCCGAAGACGTGGACGCCGTGATTTCCTGCGAGGTTCCGCCCGAACCTGGCAAGCTTCGTGACCTGGTCTTGCTCCACATGGTCCACCGCTGCAACCACTCCTGCCACCCTGACGACCCAGCGCAGGAATGCGTCAAAGGGTGCCCTTGGCCTTTCAAGGACGACACTGACTTCGACGTTCGAGGGTACCCCCACCACCGACGCCGCTCCTGCGGCCACACGTGCCCGAACTGCGTGCAAAACGCTCCTGCGTACGGGCGCCGGAATGTGTGCTGCAACCGGCTCGTCGTCGAGTACTGCCCCCGCATACTCTTGCTTTGGGAAGGACCGGCGGAACACCTCTCCGCGCAAAGTTCCTCATCCACTTACTCGCGCCCGCGAGCACCTTCCCCGCATTTCCCCACCTCTTTTCCGCAGACTTCCACTTCTCCCAATTCCTGCCCCCATGGGTCCCCCAATGTATGTTTTCATACATTATCAGCAAAAAAACGCATGCCAAAAAAACTGCTTCCGAAGGGACATTTTTTGACACCCCATTTCCAAGCCCGCGCCTCCGCAAAACGTACGTTTTCGGCAGTCGAGGGACGCCCTGGAAGTCGGATTTGTAGTGCTTCCCCACCCATGGTTTTCTTCTTCCCTACTCCTTTTGGACCGTACGTTTCCCTAGTCCCTCCCTCTTCTTTTTCCCCCCTTAACCCGTCATGTCCACCTCCTTCCCGATGCGGAGAGGTGTTCGGCCAAGGACACGCGAATGTAAAATTCGCAGGCAACGTGAACCTCTTCGAATACCTGTACAAGTACATCTTCAAAGGCCCAGACCACACCCAATACCATATATCTGACGCCACGACAGACGAAATCACAGACTGGCAACGTGGACGGTATTTATGTGCAACAGAGTGTGCCTGGCGTATTTTCGGATACCAGACCTACGAACGCGTCCCCCACGTCATCTGCCTACCAGTGCACCTCCCCGGCGACGATTGGGTAACCTTTGCTGACGGCGGCGAGGCGGACGCGCTCCAGACTACCGTTTCCCCTCTACAACGCTACTTTTTCCGGCCCACCGCTCCGCCTTTCAACGACCTGCTTTACCACGAATACTTCGAATCCTTCATGGTCGCCAAGACGTGCCCGATTAGCCTCCGATGTTTCTTCCCGGACCTCTTCCCGGATGCGGCTCAACGACCTCGGGACCCGGCAACTTTCACATTGGAGTGCCGGGTTCGTGGAGCCTTGCGCACATTCCACGTGCCGCCCGTCCTCGACGCAGCTCCAGGAGGCAACCAATTCTTTGTCTACTTGAAGCAGAAAGGCGAACATCCAGTTTGCCGCTTAGAGATGAAGTTTCCCCGCCAGAAAGATGTATTTTTCTTGCGCCACATGTTGCTCAACTACCCCAAGCGCAGTTTCGAGGAATGCAAGACTCACGCTGGACATAGATACCGATCTTATGAAGAGGCAATGATTGCTACGGGGCTTTTCACCCACGAAGACGAAACCTCTCGAGTAATGGACGAGCTGGTCTCGCTCCGATACACGGCCTCCCAACTACGGTTCGCTTTCGTCGTCCTCCTCGAGCAGGACGCCAAGCCCCGCACGCTGTACGAGAAGTACGAGACACACTTGATGAAAGATTTCCTCGACAGGGGTCTCTCCAAGGACACCGCCCGCCGGGAGCTACAGCGAACGCTCAAAGCATCCTGGCTGGCCCAAGGCAACACTGAGGAAGCCTGGGTTCTACACTCCCCCGCTCACCCCACCACTGCCCGCGGCGCGCCCGTGCCCGACTTCACCCATTGCACCCCAGCAACAGCGGCATCAGAAGCCAACAGACTGTGGAACCTGATCAAACGAGACCCGGATCAGTCCGGGGCCGCCAAAGACGTCATCGACGGCGTGCGTTCTGGCGCGTCCAAGCTCATTTTCTGCCAGGGTCGAGCCGGCTGCGGCAAATCCACCCTCGCCAAGTACATCTCCTACTACGTGCGGTCCCTCGGCAAAAGCTGCGTCAACGTGGCTTCAACGGGCATAGCGGCCTTAAACTTGCCAGATGGGGCCACCGCGCACTCGACTTTCAAGATCCCGATAGAAGACGCAGAGCACCTCACCTGCCGCCTGGGGCACTCCTCCGCGGGCGCCCTCACCATCGCGGCCGCTGCCGTCATTCAGTGGGACGAGTGGCCATCCTGCAAACGCGCTGCCTGGGATGCGGTCCTCGACTACCTCGCGCTCCTGCAGCAGGCTCGGCCAGACATTTACGTCCCAAAAGTCATCATCACCTACGGGGACTTCCGCCAGATACCGCCTGTTCTGAAGCACGCGTCTAGACAGGATGTCCGCGCCGCCAGCGTCACAACGTCGGCTTCGTGGCCCTCCTTCCGCACTTGGCAACTCCGCACCACGCACCGACAAATCCACGACAGTGACTACGCTTCATGGATCGAACGCATCGGCCAGGGCGAGGTTCCGCACACGCACACCATTGATGGCGAACCCGGCTACATCGAGCTCGACCGCTGCTCCGTGACCCACACCATGGACGACGCCATCACTCATTGCTTCCCACACATAAACGACCCCGCCGAGTGCGCCGATCGGAAGATTCTGACAGCAACGAATGAGGCGAGAAACACCTTTAACGACCGTATCCTGGATACTCTGACGCGCACTTATCTGCTGCACGAGTTCATCGCCAAAAGCTCGGACGCCATTGAATACGACTCCAACAACGACACCGTCGAAGATCACATCACCGCCGAGTTCCTCAACCTGCAGGACGAGAACGGAGTCCCCCCTCACGCTCTCCGGCTCGTTGTTGGCGGCCTCTACGAGCTGATGAGAAACTTCAGTCCGTGTGATCGCTTGATGAACCACACGCACGTCGTGCTCAAATCGGTCTACGAGAAACACGTCCTCGTGGAGCGGCTCGATGGGGAGCAGTTTCCCTTGCCCCGGATCTGCTTCCGCTGGGCACTGGGGCGGGGGGCCACCACCATCCGCCGACGACAGTACCCTTTGCGTCCAGCGTACGCTTCGACGTTCAACGGCTCGCAAGGCACCACGCTGGCCCGCTGCGTGGTCGACGTCCGCAGAAGCCCGTTTTCCCACGGCCATCTCTACGTAGCTTTGAGCCGGGTGGAGACTCGAACGACCATCCGCATCTTCACACTGCCGGAACGCTGCAGCACTGCTGGCAAAGCCCTCACCAAAAACGTGGTGTGGCCTGAGTTCTTGCTCAACGATTCTGCCCCATCGGTTGCCCGGAAACGACCGGCGGCGAGTTCCCGCGACCAGCCTGTTAGCAGCAAGCGCGGGGCCCGACGCCGCTAGGATGCCTTCTTCCTCCCTTGCCTTCGCGTGGGCGCAAAAACAGACCATCGCCGTTCCTCCGTCGTCGCCCTCCCTCCTCTCTCCCCCCGCGTGCCGCCGCCCCGCCAGCCCTGTCGGCCCGCCAGCTTGCGGGGCCATTTCAATTCTCTCGTTGCCGCCACGCAGTGAGCATTTCGGCTGCCAGGCTCCGCCGAGCGTTCGTCTTTTCCTACACTTCTCGCACGTTGGGCCCCCTTCCCTCCCACCTGCGCCGCGATGCCTACCGTCTTCGCCAAGCCCGCTGCCGCCCCCAGCGTCTTGCGCAGGCCAGCTGGCAACGCGGTCCTCGACACGTCCGTGCCGGTGCGCGCGCAGCCCGACGTTGGGGACCGCATCCGCGCGTCCCTGTACACGGTGAACGTCACGATCGAGATGGTCGACACGCCGACGAAGGCCAACGCGGGTTCTCGCCTCACGCTGTCCGACGGCATCAGCATGCGCAGCGGGGCCCCCGCCAACCGCCACGGCCTCGCCACTACAGTGAAGAGGGCCACCGACCTGCTGAAGTTGAACCAACCACCCAACGGAGTATGCGTTTCCGCTGAAGGGCTCCAGCCACCGCAGGCCGGGCATAACCCTACCTCCGGGAGGAGTTGGGCCTGGGTGGTGGCCGCCTATGGCGACAGCGCCAGAGCCGCCTCCCTCGCCACGGAGTACGTGGCGACCCGCGCCGTCGACATCATCACCCACTGCTTCTTGAAGGCCGACCTCCACGTCCCGGCGACTGACACCCAGTGCGCCTGGTCCGCCAAGTCCACGCTGCTGAACAATCGGGTGTCCATCCGCCGCACGGGCTCCATGACGAATGGCCAGACGTACGAGCTCAACGACCTGATCAATTTCGTCTACACGATCCACCCGAACGTCCCGCCCAAGGTGGCCCGCGCACTCAAGGACTTCTTCGACGCGTACCCGTCCATCATCACGGAGGGTGCAGGCCCGGCCCTCGTAGGCCCCGCCTCCACGACCGTGCACCACAGCACTTCCGCTGCGGCCGCAGCGCCGAAGCGCGGGGTGAAGCGGCCCCCGGCGCCCAGCGCGGCGAAGAAGGCCAAGAAGCGCTGATGCTCCAGGCCCAGGCAACTCCAGCGCAAGTTTTTGAATGCCGCGCTGGCTCCCCGTAGCCCGCCGCGTTGCGCGGGCTGTCATTTTCGTGAGTTCTTGCGGTTCCCGCTCGAAAACCTTGCCCCCGCGTCGCGGCCCATTACGGTTCTGCCGCGCGCCCGCTGGCACTTCTTTGCTTCGCGATTCCCTTATTCAGCAGACTTCCACGTTCTGCAAATCTACGCCCCTGGGTTCGCCCAGTGTATTTTTCCATATATTCGCAGCCAAAAACCGAGTGTCAAAAAATCGGGCCCCCAAGGCGTATTTCTTGACATCCCGGTTTCGCACCCGCGCCTCAGCGAAACGGACATTTTGTGCCCCCCAACGATACCGTGGATGTCTGATTTAAACCGTGCTTCATATTTGATCATCCCCTTCACGACTCATATTTCGGCCCCTTGGGTGTCTTTCAGCGGAAGACGGCGTCGACCTCAGAAGGAATCATCGCCGTCGTCCTCGTCCGTCGTCGTCTCCTCCGGGCATACGGCCTCGCGCATCCACAACCGTCCGCTAACATCCTGCCGCTCCAGAGGCAACCGTGCGAACGGTTTCATCCGTATCCCACCTCTTCTTCTTCGTCTTCCTCACCCTCTACCTCCTTCCCCTGCCTCCACCTCATGCCCCCTCCTCTTCCTGTTGCCTCCTCTTCCTCCCGCCACCTCCAACTCCTCCTGTCACCTCCGCTGTTTCTTGCTGCGTTTCCACTTGCGTCAACCAGCCAGATCTTTCTCCCCGGACCCGCCCCCCAGGCCCCCATGAGAGCCCACAGGACCCCAAAGGACAACACAGGACTTCACAGGTTGCCACCGCACGCAACAAGCTTTTCAGTGGGTTGTCTTCCGATTCGGCAAGACCGCGCGTCCCCCTACAAAATATCGCCGGGCATGTACTTCTCTTCTGCCCTTGACACCCCCGCCTCCTTCAATCACTTGCGTGTAATCAAAGCGCATCGTACACTAACGATCCACCCGGAAGCGTCATTGCCTCTTCGCCTTCTCGCCAATATTTTCGACGGCTTTTCTCGCTCGGCCGTCACGTTTTGCCGAGATCGGTCTTCCGCGCCAAGCAACACCCCCGCACATTATGCGTTGAATCCCCGCCTCCGTCAGACAGGATCGGAATGCGCCCAGAGCTATTGCATCCTTTCGGTGTGCCCTACTCGCACACCGCCCTTTAGACCCCACGAGCATTGCATCCATACCGCAAGTCTGGCTTGCGCATGTCGAATGTTCTTGAAGTGGCTTCCGCCATTCCGCCGCCCCCCAGAAGAACTTCCGACCATCGTGGAAGATGCATGCTGGCCATCGGCCCCGCCCGCCATTGTGCCTGGGCTGTGGGTGAGTACCACGTTGGGGCATACAAGAGTCGTTGTAGATGCCTTTCAAGGCCCTCTGGAGGACGCTAGGGAACATCTGGATAACGCTTATGAGAGTTATTCCAGGTCCCTGGAGGCCTCTTCCGGCACCTCGATACCTTCTTGAGGTCCTTCGGGGCGCCTCCGGGGCCTCTGCAAGGCTCGAGGACCCGTTTTAGGACAGATAGCTCCTCATGTGAAGTCGTCTTCTTCTCTTTCGCCCCTCTAGCATCCTCTTGGGCCGCTTTGGGATATTTGGACATCTCTAGAGCTCCTCTTCGACCCCCAAAAAGGGATGCAATACACTGCAGGGACGCCCACTCATCTCACACACCTTTGCGCACCTACCCAGCAGAGTTGAGCGGATCTCACACACATTCCGAATGTGACTCCGGAGCCATCTGGGTCGAGCGTTTCAGCCCCTGTCTCCTTCCATCATCTTTCGCATTTCGACCTGCTGTGCCATCGAGCGCTTTGCGCAAGCCCTCCGCCACCCCATCACATTGCGTCTGGCACTCGAGAAGAACCCTAAAGACCCCTACCAGCCTAACGATCCCGTCAGGACCTCGCACCACGTTACAGAACCACACAACAAAAACACTTCTCACTGGAACATCAAAACCCCACACGCCCCACAGCACTCTACAGGGCCCCTCTGGACCTCCCAGGCTCCAATCGGAGAACACAAGACCCTTCAAGCCTTCCAGGCCCCGACAAGCTCACCGTACTTCCCAATACCCACACACACCTTTCGCACCCTACGGGACGCCACAGGACCGCATAGGACAACAATGATTCCAAAGCACCCCAATATTACCTGACGCCCCACCGGACCTCACTGAACCGTGTGCCCCATCACAGGCATCAAAAACCCAACGCGCGTCCACATGATCTCATCACGCCACGCGGGAGACCGCAGGACCGAACACGACTGCAGAACCCAAACGTGCCCACATAGAACACCAAGGTGCCCCCCAGAACACCAACGATCACCCACAAAACTAGACCCCGCCAGACCCCACCGAAGTTTCAGTCCCGACGAATCCCACAAAAGCCGACAGGATTCCGTAAGACCCCAGAACCTCGACGCGACCACAAAAACACCAAGGTCGCCCCCACGACATTTCAAACCTACATCTTGCAAAGCTTCCGAAGTCCACACAGGACCACGCAGCCGAAGTGAGAACCCGGCGAACTCAAGACCCCCAAAACCGAGAATGCACCCGACTATACCCAATAAGACCTTTCCGGACCCCACAGACCCCGCACACCTTTTCGCGGAGCAGATGTTTCTCCACTGGCGGCCACGCCGTCACGAGACAACACCATCTCTTATATACTTTAGGGCGCTGCCTCTGGGTGCGTGGAGTCGTGCCTCTCAGCCCCTGTCTCCTCATCCGCGTTGTTACCTCCACTTCCTCCTTATCGGCTCTCCGCTGTACCATCCAGACTGTTAGGTC
This sequence comes from Prorocentrum cordatum, assembly GCA_963575745.1. Classification (NCBI taxonomy): domain Eukaryota; class Dinophyceae; order Prorocentrales; family Prorocentraceae; genus Prorocentrum; species Prorocentrum cordatum. Next base: position 122,764 of record CAUYUJ010015271.1, read on the forward strand.
ACCTCCTCCGCCGTAATCCCACCCTGTCCTTTCGTTGCTCTCCCTCTCTTTATCTTCCACCCTCTGCTCACTTCTCTCCGTCATCGCCGCTCCGCGCACCTACCCCCTACACCACGCGCCTCTTGCACTTCACCCCGCTCCCTTCCCATAATCGAACAATCCTCTCCCTTCCTTCCTTCTCCCGCGTCTGCTACGCTCCTTCTCCTACTGTTTCGCACGCCTGTGGCCCTTCTTCGGGTTGGCGACGATCCCATTCGACAGCGATGCTGGACTCCAACGAGCAAAAATCAATACGGTCAGCCTCGTCTGAGGGCGTACTGGGCGTTGTTTGCGACAAAGACCTTCTCACGTATTGGCATTTGATGTTGCCCTGCCGCAGTTGTATGAGTTACGCTGCGTACAAAGATATGTCTCACTTCCCCATCTGTTTTCTCGACGGCAGCTGTTCTTACAAAAAACACGACCGCGACATTTTCTTGAACGCCGTGCAAAAACGGAAGAATGGACGAAGAGACATGCACCATTGGATTCCGATAGACAAGTTGCCTGAAGCATTCCACCTACCCAAACTCGCAGACACCATCCAGCCCGAAGTGGACCATGATTTCCGCACGCGGAAGCTGAATCACTTTCATCCGATCCTTGACAATACAAGCGCCACCAAGCACTACCTACTGATGGCGAATAAGAAGCAACCCTTGACGACGTTGGCGCTGTTCATTTTTATGTCTACTTTGTACCTTAATGAGGGCCACTACCTGGTCACGGTCTTAGCCGTTTATCACTGGTTAGCGCACCAGAAGCAATCTCGACAAGAAATCGTCGCCAGCAGCGCTGCCCGGGACAAGCTCCAAAGCCGCCTCCTGGACGTTCGACGGCACATGTCCGCAGACGAAAAACTACCTGCCTTGATCTCCACAGACGCCTACAATGTGCAGCGCTTCTATGATGCTTTGGTGCTTTGTGAGACTCTGTACGGACGACAGCCAGATGCCGGCTACCACTTGCCGAGCTTCACGCCCGGCGACGATTCGAAACAGTTGTTGGGCGAAGGCGTTGGCACCAAGCCCCACCGCGTGGCTGTTCGCATGCATCACATGGCCCAGACCTTGACGGAACACCAGGCTACCCTGAACGGTAGCCCTGTGCTCATGGTTCAGATGACGAAGACGCTTCTCGCCACCCACGCTTCGTGGCTCCCGTACCAAGCTCAACTGGTGTATAAACGATTCTTTGAGAGTTCATTCGGCACACTCAATTGGCACCAATCAATTATGTCTGAGCTCACATTTATGGAACACGTCGGAGACGGTGACTTCTACTTTTTGAGACACCTGTGCCCGGCGGCCTTCGACATGTACAATGCTCTCGCTGATAGGGAACCCACTGATAGTGGCAAAAGAACAGTGGCTGCCAACGTCACGCAAGCAGAAAGGGAGCTTGGCCACACGCTGGTGCAGATGCTGACGTCGCGGCAACACTCCATGGGCCTGCATTGCCGCGTTAACGCGTTGTTGGGCATGGACCTCATGGATTTTGATGAGACACAATACACGATCTGTGAGAATCGAACTTTCCTGTGGGGGTCCCGCATGCGCAAGAAAATGGCGACAGACACGTGGCTCCACCAAATGCGCTCCGCGCACAGATCCTGGCACAGAGAAACCCTACTCCCCTTCGTGTGGGGGGCCGTGGCCTTGCGCGACGGCAAGCGTTCGAGGTGATCCTATTGTCTTTCCTGTGAGCCACGCCTGTCTAGACTTCCGCGTCCCCGCCTGCTTACGCCAACGCCGTTGCTGTTCGTGGGGCCACCGTGCCATCGCTTTCTCTTCGCAAGAAAAGTCACTCCTCATCCTTCTCCTCCTCCTCCGCCTCCTCTTCCATCCCCTCGCCCTCGTCGTCGCCGTCGCCGCCCCCAAACCGCCCTACCCAACCTGTATTCTAGGCGACGAAGACAGGTCGCCGGGGGCAGGGCCTGCGGCGAGCGCGACGGGAGCGCCCGCGCTTGCCGTCTCATCGACGAAGCCATGGGCCAAGATTTAAGGCGAAGCGGAGCGAGCCTTCAAAATCTTGGTTATATGTATATATAGATATGTGTCAATCAGTTAGGGAAAAACACGCGCCCTGCGCCGACCCTGCAGGATGGGTCCTTCTCTCTGCCCTCTCTCAGCGGGCCCCGCTAGAGAGGGCCCAGGGCCGAACCGCAGTCCCCCCGACCTCCGCCTTTCCCTTCCCCTTCTCGGTCGTCGTCCTCCGTTCCTGCGTCGTCTGCTGTTCCTCCTTTCCTCCGTTCCTTCGTCCTTCTTCCGTCCTCTCCTTCCTTTCCGTCGTCAGCTTTCCTCTTCTTCCCCTCGCCTGCTCCTTCTTTCCTTCGTCGTCGTCGCCCTCCCCCCCCTCCTCGTCCTGCTCCTCCCCATTCCCCCCCCTCCATTGCATCTCATTTCCTTCTGCATATCTCTCCCTTCTCACCACCAGACGTGTCCGTAGGCCTGCGCCGCTTGAGACGTCCTATAATGATTTACTACCACGGATACAAGTATGGAGGCCAGTGGTTTCCAAAGTGGTGCTATCGTTGTCGCGCCTCGCGCAGTCGCTGTGACTAGTTCCAACAGTTGCAAGTACACAGTTTCACCAGTTACAAGCATCGAGGCCGGTTCATTTTCGGAATTCGTCTGTAGATGGAGACTTCCTGGATTGATATCACTTGCATTCCCCATTGGCCAACAATTATGCGGGTGGAGGGCGGCCCCTTCTCGACATGGGTCCCCGCGCCAGGCTTCTGCAGGGCTTTGGACTAGAACCCATAACGTTGAGACCGTGCAGCATTTATACGGATGCATTCCACATCCTTCTCGACTCTTGATTACCTCTTGGCATTTTCAGCATCAAACCTGTTTGCGTGTCTTTTGGGTCGTATGGTGGAAGGTAGATCGTCGCCTTAGATGGACGCCCAGCGGGCGCCTGTCATTTCAAAGGAAGCGCTCCGTGCAGGGACCCATGGCCACTGGGCTTGGAACGTGAGGGTGTACTACAGCATTCTTGTCGCATCTTGGGTATACTCTGGTCCTTCTCTTTCCGCCCCCCTCCCTCACTCGAACAGTAGGCTACTGGGTAGCAGGGCAGCCAGCATGGACCAGGGCTGAGCCATGGGCATTTGGCTCAAGCCTGGCCACGCTCCGCGCCCGCTTTGCATCGCTATACAGGTACCTCATATGCACCATCCCCTATACTGAAAACGTATATTTGTTCCTCTCGCTTTGCATTCTTGGTTGCTACTGGAGCATCTCGCTCAACCAATGCCGCCGTTGCCAGCGTGGCATGTTACCTTGCCAGTGGCGGTCGCTCTACGTCGTCATCGTCGACCTCCCGCTCTACACTCCGCTCTACGTCTGTGCTGATGATGCTCCTCGCCGAGGCAGGTGCCGCGTCTTCAGGGACCGGCGGGGACAACCAAGCCCAGCCGCCATCGCCGGCGCACCAACACACGCACAGCTACCACAACCAGTACAAAACCACGAAGGACGGCCCCCCCTCCGCCTCTTCTCTGCCGAGCTGGTTCGAACTTCTTTCGAAGGTCTCGGAGCGTCCCCGCTGTCGCAGCCGACGCCTGTGGGGATCACCGCTGATGTCAAGCAGTCGCTCGGACGGGCATTTGCATCCGCGGTGACGAGACAGAGCCCCAAGCTAAGTGCAACTGAGTTGCGACAGCCCGAAGGAGACAAAGAGCAAGACGTTTCGCCTCCATTGCGTTCGCTTTCGTGTGTAACCGGCTATGTCAACCAGTCGTTGGAACTGGCGCTCTCTTCGTCGGCGGCGGCAGACGTCCCGAGCCAAGAGCAACTATGTCCCTAAAGCCTTTTTTTTAAGCGCACGCAGGAAGCACCGGCACACGAAGGAGGACGGGCACTAGTGTTGCCCGCCTTCGGGGAACTGTGCGAGCCTGGGACTACTCTCTGTCGGTTCTCTGGCACATGACTTTCAACGTAACCTGCGCACACTGTGCTTCGGAACAGGCCTGGGCCCTTCTTGATTATCGGCAACTGGAAGTGCACAGTGCAGCGGCAATGCGACGCACGACGAGCTGAAACGCCACTATGTGGCGCAACGCTCCGAGTGTAACCTGCGCGCCAATCGCACGACAGAAGAGATGACCCAATACGCTGACGAGGAAGAGCCTGCCAGGGACCGATGCCCACGACGGCTTCTGGGATCCGTACCAAAGCATCACCGCTGGTGGGTAGCAGGGCTGTCATGCCTCGACAAACCTCTGGGGGCAGCGTTTCGCTATGAACCTGGTCGACAAGGCGCTGGAAGCCTGACCTCAGCCCGCAGTGGAGAAGCTGACGTCTCCACTCTATGTGGCAGGAGTGGGCAACGGCTCCCAAGTTGCCCATCGGGGGGCGCGCGTTGCCCAATCGCGGCTGCCACCCGCGACGGCGCGACCACCTAACGCAGCATGCGTGCTGCGGCTTCGATCTCCCTGCCCAACTTGGTCTGCAATCCACGCTGTCCAACAACGGGGTTATGGAGACAGGCGCAGCACACGACAATTTTATTTTCCAGTCCTGGAGGAAATGAGATCACTTGGAGCCCAGGCGCCATGCATTTTGACTTAGCATCGGTTTCAAGTGGCCAGATTTGCATACCAGTCGACAACTTTGACCGGCCCCAACCACCGACCGGGGGGCCTCCACCCAATCAGCTCACATACAAGCAGTGGGCAGAAACACCCAGAACAGCACCTCCAGCGACAGCCGAGAGTTCAAGAAGCTCAAGATACAGCTTCTTTTCCCCAGCGCACACGCACCGGTGCGGGGCGCGCCTCAGGCAGCAGGCTACGACCTATGCGCCTGCGCGGACGTCAGTCTCGCGACCTGCCGGTGGTCGCGAACTGGTGTCCACGGGCGCGGCCGCTCTTGCGACGCCAGGCACCTGCCTGCGGATCGCCCCACGCTCAGGACTCCCCCGAGGGAGTCGACGTCGCGGGCGGAGTGGATGACTCGGACTAACGTGGCGAGCGAAATATGATCATGCACAACGCCCGCCTGCGGACCTCCGTGGTCGAGCAAGGCGAGCGCGTCGCCCGACTCATCGTGGAGCGCGCCCCTACGGACGCCGACATAATGATAGTTACCATCCTTCCTGCATCTTCGCGCGGCCCCGGGGGCTTCGGCCGCGCTGACGCGACGCGCCTCAATTGCGACTCCATATCGCAGGCCTCAAGCCTCGCAGAGCCAGCAAGGCCCGGGGGCAACTATGTTGCCGAAGACCCCGCGCAGCCGTCGCTTTTGGAAGATGACAGGCCAGTCCGCAAGGCTGGCCTGTCCGACCTACCCCGGGAGAGGCAGGACCATGACGTCCTGCCATGGTCCTGGAGAGCCGACGGGGCGCCTGAGTGGCTTTGCCGGAGCACGTCTTCGACGTCGCTCGCGCCGTTAAGTACGAGGGCGCCATCGCGACGCAAGCTTGCCCGACTTCCCCCAGCTCTACCCACAGCCTGGCGTAGATCACGCTTGGCGCGGATATGGAAGGCGCTCGCTTCATCCTCGACCCCCTTCCCGACTGGCGCCCCAGCAGGGCCAGGGCTCTGTCGCCAGGACAGCGATCCGCGGTCGCCGCGGCCAACGCTGCAAACGATTACCAGCGCAACAGGCTCTCGCCACACAGGTGCTCCTCATGATTCAGCACGGGGCACGCCGCGGGCCTTTCGTCCCATGGGCCAAGCACAGCAGCGCAGCGCTTACAGTGCTGACTGTGCAGATGCTGCGTCGAGCTCAAGGACAACGAGGACATTTAGGCGGTCGTCAATCGGAAGCTGCGCGCGGCTCTGACGCGCTGCGAGGTCTGGCGCCAGTCGCGTCGCCGCAGCGGCGCTTCGACCAGCGCGGGGGCCACGAGGGGGGCGCGCCGCCAGCGAGGTGGTCACCAGATTCGAACGCCTCTCCTAGTCGCACGGGCAGGCGCCGCCGCGACACCGAGCAGCGCGCAGAGAGCCACGGCGCCGAGCAGCGCGCCTAGAGCCGCAACGCCAGGCACCGCACTCGAGACCGCAGATCACGATCATAGTTTCCAGCACATGTCGAGGGCGACGGCAATGTTCGGGGCGGACTCTCGGGCAGTTGATTCTGCCCTGGAGGCAACGTTCGGGGTGGAAATTCGGGCAAGTTGCTCCTGCCCCGGAGGTCGGGGGCACACTTGTACCGAACGGCCCGGGGAGGCATCGAGCACGTGCGTTGCTGGCGCCGCTCTGGCCGCTGAACGAAGGGCGCCCGGCAGCGCAGTTGCCGGCGCCAACGTAGCGCACGTGGAGAGCCATGTGCCCAAGGCGCGGACGCAGGTCGTGGAGGACCACCGCGGCGACTGGGGCACCGACCTCACGGGGTCGGCCCCGCATCTTCTGGGCTTCCCAGCCATTGGCGAGCCGGGCAGAATCGCTGAGTGCGACGACGACGGCCTCCATGGCAGCCTCACCGCAGGCATGCCCACGTGGTGGCGAGAGGGTCTGACGGCCCTGGCATCAGCTCGCCATCCGGCGAGTTCCCAGAAGTCACAGTCCACCGAGTTCGACGACATTCACCACCTCCGCACCTACCTCGACTCCATCGATGGCGGCGTTGACATCGTGAAGATATTCGGTGGGGGGTCGCGGACCAGCCAACCTATTGTCCGCTGCCGCCTCAAGGCGGGTGCCGACGTCGACTTGGCTACGGGCCGCGGGCTCGACAACGGTGGCCAGCAGAGAGCCGCGGCGCAGTGCGTCCGACAACATCGGCCCCTAGTGGCCGTCGTGGCTCCCGCCTGCAGGCCTTTAGGTCGCTGGGGCACTTTCAGTCGCAGGTGCAGCTGCCGCGCACTTGCCTGTGATCCGACGACGGCGCGGCACCTCGCGGCCGATCTTGCGGCCGCACTGCGCGGCTGCCATTTCAATTGGGCAACAACGTCGTCGACGAGCATCCCGACCCATCGCGGCTGCGCGACGAGCCGCGCTGGCCAGAGGTACTGTCGACCACGGGCGTGCACAAGGTCATCTTCGACCAGTGCCAACTAGGACTTCGAGATCGTCGCGGGTGCATTCTGAGGACTGAGGAAGACAACCAATCTTGTTTCCAACGCCCCGGAGATCCTCGAGCAGCTGGAAAACTTGGGGTGGCCGACATGCACGCGCGCGTGCTCGCCGAGGGCCGCGACAGCTTCGACGCTCAGAGTTGGTCATGGAGGATGACCGAACGGCTGGTTCAGGGCATCGGGGACCTACGCCGGCGCCGGAGGTGACCGCGTGAGGCGAACTATGTTCGCCGTTGCGATGTCGATACGCAGGCCTTTCCAGCCATGGCTTCAGGGGCCGCAGAGGGAGAGATCAGGAGTGCCATGGCCGCTGAGCGCGCACGCTACACGCGCAAGGCGCCAGCGCACTATGCGATCGGTTTCGCCTTTAGATTCCCGCGACCCAGCTACCTGTTGGCGCCCTCGCAGTGCCCCAATCCAGTGGGAATGCCCCGGCTGCCGCGAGGAGAAGGAACGCGACGATCCTGCGCGCGCCCACGAGTTCAGCAGCCAAGTGTAGGTTCGCGGGCCCTCACGCACGACCGCGCCCACGTGCGGGCCAACGTCCACGAGCGCCGGCGCGACCTGGAGGACCGCGCCCGACCTGCGACTAACATGCCCAGCTACCTAGAGGAGCAGACCTCGGAGCAGCAGACGAGGCAGCACCACCACCAGAGGGCGAGGCTGGATATGATAAACATGTCATAACCCCACGGGCGCCTGCGGGCACACCAGATGCCAGCTCATCCTCGAGAACTGGGGCTCAGGGCAGCGGAGAGGACAACTGCGTTGCCAATCCACGACTGCGAGCCGGTCCAGCAGCCAGCACAGCACCAAGACGAGCAGCACCACGCGTTCCCGACGCCGCCGTGGGCAATCCAATGCCTGCAGATTGGATTCTCTTCGAGATCACCACGTCGCTGCGAGCGCTATGCTGCGACTCGCACTAGACGCGAATGCGAGAGCTACGCAGGCAAGATCTGGTGGTGGCACGCCAAAAGAGGAGATGGCATGACCACTGCGCGCAGGCAACATGCCGCAGGCAATGCTCGACCTCCCACCCACAGTGGCCAACGGCGGTCAGGAATGCCGTGAGCTGCAACCACCAGCGCGCCAGACCATTGCCACAATCAGCACTCTGATGAACGCGATTTCGTTTTTACAAGGATCGCATGATACTGCGCCTGGTCTGCTGCGCCTCGAAGTGGCATGACGGCCAGGAGATGGTGGACAGATGCGCTTCAACGTTGCTGGCAGCAGCGGGCACGTCATGGATCCAGCTACTCGGGTCAATGGAGACCGCCCCCGTGGACGGCGAGCACGCTCGCTCCAAGAGGCGACGTCGCGCAATGTTACGACGCGCGCTACGCGCCGCCGAAGAGCAGCTGGAGCGCGAAGGCATCGTGGCCAACTTCGACTCCACGTTGACCCACACCATCCTCGCGGGCAGCAGCCTCGCCCTTGGCCGGCGTTGCGCCATTCGTCTCCTGCAGGCAGCCCTCCATGCTGTCACCGCTCGAAGCAGACGGGGAGGGCGAGGGCGATTGCGCCACCGGGCCCGGGCCTGCCGCAGGCGGCGGGGTGCAACCCGGCCGACTGCAGCGGCGCATCCGTGACATCGCTCTGCAGCGCATGATCGAGGCCACCTCGATCGCTCGCGTCAACGGCGCCCGCCGGACACGCGCCACCGAGACCGCAGAGGGACGCTCCAATGTGGGTGATCAGGTGGAGATCCACCAGCCTCCCAGCACGAAAGACGCGTCAGGCTGGGCAGGTCCTGGCACTGCTCGTGGACCCGGCCAGACGCAAGGTCGCGGCAAAGTGCTGCAAGGCCGAGATGGTCTGCAGATTGCAGGACGCACGGATCGACCTTCATCGGTGCCTTCATCGACGACATGAGCACCGGCATGGCGCGAGCAGGCCCGGCCTGGGATCGCGCGGAGGACTCGCTAGAGCACGTCGCGCCAGGCGCGGGAGCCAGGGCCGTCGGCCACCTCGGGAGGACGAGCAGGGCAAGCGGCTGACCGCACAGGCTCGGCAACGCCCCGATGTCCTCGCTGCACTGCGCCACTTGTCCCGCAGATGTGTCCAGTTGCCAGACGTTTGTTCCGCGCGTCCTGTGCGAGGTCAGAAATTCGTGGGCGACTGGCCAGGCTGCGGCCGCAGTCTGGTCATCTGGTGGTTCCCTCGAAGCCCACGCGGCGTCCGCCAGCTTCATTTGGGCGGCGTCAAGTCTGATGCCCGCGGCCTCGCCGGCGAGCAGCGGGAGGGCGCTCGCATCATCCAGTTTGTCTTGGGTGGCGAACGGCTGCTCGCAGCAGACGCCGGGCGGGATCAAGACGGGACGTTCGATGACTGTGCCATTGACGTCCCCGAGGGCGCCGCCACCGTCGCCGAGGGCGGTTCTCCGCTAGCCCTGTCGGCGATGCCTAACGAGGCTGACAGCGACTTCTCCAGCCACGTTCAGCAGGTGACGCTGGCAGCTTAGATGGAGGCCGAGGGCGCTAATGATCTGACTCAGGCGGCGCAGGGGCTGGAGGGCCTCGACAGTCAGCAGATGGCCCGCGCTGACGTCGAGCACGCGGCCGCCAGCATAGGCCGCAGACCGCGCGAGCGGCCCCGGCATCTGGAAGTGCCACTACTACCTGCGCGGCGCCACTCTCGACGACTACGCCAAGCTCGAGGAGGAGGATCCAGAAGGACAACACGTGGAGTGATACTTGGACCAGGAGAGCGCGAAGCATTTCTGAGCTGCCCCGAGGGCAACTATGGCGCCGCCGGGCACGCCGCAGCCGAGCGCAGGGTCTACGCCGCCGTCAAGACCGCGGTAATCAAGCGCGACGCCGGCTTCCAAACCAGAGAGGAGGTGTCGAGGCTGACCAAGGAGATGACGCCGCCATCCTCGAGGAGCTCGCCATCTGGGCCAAGCGCAAGTGTTTGGAGCGTCGTCCTCTCAAGGGTGCTCGGATTGTCGCGGGCCTCAGACGCGCCTTTCAGTGGGGGCGCCGGAAGGGATCGGACGGCAGGGCCGCCGGGGCCACTCGACGCCGCGTGGCGCTGATGGGGCTTCCGCAACATGAACGCCAGAGTCCTGAAGACGTTCGCCAGAACGGCGCAGCGGGCGCCCCAGTGCATTCCGTCTTCAAGGGCGGCCCGTTGCCCAGAGCGGGCGGGCGTCGCCGCGGACGTGGAGAAGGCGCTCCTACGAGGCTTAACCTGCGCCGAGATGCAGGCGCAGGGCGAAGCATCCAGGGGGGTCGACTTCGCCCTGCCGCCCGGCAGCGCTGCCACCCTCAGACAGGTCCCGGTCGTCGAGTCCTTCGACGAGCGGACCGAGCGCCTGCGCTGCGTCAAACCGGGCACGGGCAACATGGTTGCGCCCATAGTTTTCTCCATGAAGTTCGCCTGCTTCGCGCGCGCGGAGGAGCGCGGCGCCGAGCTGGCGGGGCGGGGCCCAGAGCTCGAGGCCAAGCACGAGGCGTCCGGCAAACGTGGGGCCAGCGCCCCTGAGTTAGCGCCCATGCTGTCCAGGCGCGTTGACGACTTCGAGATAGCAGGACGCTAGGGGCACGTCGACCGTCTAATCGGCCACGTCGAGAGCGTCTCCGGCAAAATGAAGGGGGACTGCGACGACTTCGCCGACTGCGGCGCCCACCAACACGGCAGTCCCGACGGCGGCGCGACCCTCGACCAGGACGAGGACTCGTCTCCCTCCATGGCGCAGCTGCCTAGGCGCATCTCGCGCAAACCCGCGTTGCGGCTGGCATCGCCGCGCTGCAGAGGGCCGACAACTAGCTGCTTATCACGCGCGCCACGCAGCGCAGTGCCGTTGCTGTGGCCATGCGGAAGAATAAGGCGCGCAACGCCTACCCGGCGATGGAGTGCGCGCTCAGATCTGCGCGCGCAGCGACGGTTCCTTCGAGCGCGAGGAGGAGACAGTATGCGGCATCAGAGGTGCCGTATACATGCGTTTTGGCAAGTGTCGCATCACTGGTAAACAGATCTGCCACTTGCTCGACGCTGTGAGCCGCTGACGCAAACTCGTGTGTAGATCGCCATTAGGTTCCGAGGTGCTCGCAGCATGCGGAGCAGCAGGCAGATGGGCTGCCGGCGCACCTTTGCGCTTCACGAGATGGCACGAGGACCCGCCTCAGCAGACGAGATCAGGACGCTGAGGGGGGAGGGAGGCTACACAATGCCGGCCGAGCTGGCCGAAGATGGCACGTCCGTCTCACGCGCGCCCGCCATCAGAGAACAGCGTGGCAGGTCACCCGCGGTGGCTAGCGGACCAGCTTCACACCGGACAGCTATCAGACATGCTGTGGTGCGACATTGTGACATGCGAGCGAACCCCGCGACGAAGTGGAGAATCGGCAGAGGGCTCATCGCCGACGCTGTGGAGGGCAAGCTTGCGTTGCCCATCCCGCATTGAGGCTGAGCGAGGAGCGCAACAAGAAGACCTTTCAAGCTTCAGCTACAGCGGCTTCACCATGGACAAGAGCGACGGGTGAACATATTGCGGGCGCAGGCGAACTATGTTCGCGAAGCGAAGTAGCGAGCCACTCCGCATAAGGCGAACTGCGTCCGCAAAGTGCGAGAATGTGAGCCACATTGATGAGAGGTTGCTCTCTTGAGGTGTGTTCGAGAAGCAGCAGGGAAGTTGAAAGGCCGTTTGCACTGTCCACCGTCTGCTACTACTGTTGGAGGGGTTGGCCGACTTGTCTTGTTTAGTCTCATGATCAATCATGGGAGTAACTCCGCCCTGCAACAGGTGCCGCAAACAAAAATATCGCGGTTGGCGTCGCGGGGGGGCCAACATGCCCTGGGGTCGAGCGAAGTCCATCAATTACGGGGCCTACCGAAGCCGGTTGGTCTGCCCTTTTCTTTGGGCATTTTGTTATGAAGAATTTGGTATGTTACAATCTCTCTCACCCTGTAATTATTTAGTTAATCCAGGGTGTCCCGTTGGTGGTTTGGCCAGAGAGGCACAACGGACCCGCTCGAGCACCAGACTCAGATGTTATGCTATTGGGTGGCAGGATTGTCAGCACGCTTGTAGCGTAGCAGGGGACAGGGCTGGGCCATGGGCGTTTGGCTCAAACCTGGCCAAGTTGGGCGCCCGCTTTAGATCGCTTCAAAGGTACCTCATCTGTACCATGCGTTTTACTACAAGCATACGCTTTCTCATCCCGCTTTACATTGTTAGTCATTCTTCTTTGGATAGTGTTGCGCTGTCAGCCCGCTGGGTGCCGCCAGCCGTCTAACAAGTTCCTGCATTCGATCAGGTTCGAAATCCAAGTTCTCCACCATGGCCCGAGGCTGCAACACATGGCGCAAGGACAGGGGCACGCTTGACCGACAAACAGAGAACTATGTCCCGAACGAACTTTCGAGGACGGGCCACCCCCTTTAGAAGTTCGGGTATCTACTCGCTCCCTAGCCCCCCACCATTCCCATCCCACTCCTCCCTTCTAATTTGTTGTTTTTTTCAATCCGCGGCCCCAGAAAACACGACCCCTTCCCAGGGGAGAGCTTTCCGCTCCGAATCCGTTGTTTATGCCCACTGGCCCAGAAACAGTGCCGACGTCTACAAAAAAAAACCGGTCGAGCAAAATCAGATCGTCCGAGATGTGGGTTCCTCCCCCTCCTCCCCCTCCTCCTCTGCCCCCCCCTTCCCCTCCCCTCCCCCCCCGCCCCCCAGGGGCAAGGCGAGCTGGTCGCCCAGCTGCGCTCGCAGCAGGCGTGGGCCTTGGAGACGTTGGTCCGCTGCGAGGCGCCGCGGGCGCGGGGCCCTTGGGCCATTAACATAATGGTGGCTTCTGGAGGCGACACTGGTCAGGATTTGGCCTGGTACGGTTTCGGCTTGCGCACAGACAGCTGAAACATGCTGGGAAGCCAGGGCCACGCGCGTGCCCGTGCCCACGCGGGCACGGGCACGCGCGGCTCGCCGCGTGTGCCGGTATCAACGCTCCGCTCGTTTTTGGTTCCCCTCTTTTTTTGGGGGGGGTGTTTGGCATCGATCTGCGCGCAAGCGCCCCCCCCCCCCCCAAGACAGCCCCGGCTGGCTTCAGCAGGCTCCCGGAGCAGTCCAGGGCGGTGTCCACACCGTGGCGCCGCCTTCGGCGGGCTACTGTGGGGGCCTATGTTGAGGCCGGCTGGGATTGCTCGGCGGGCCCGTTGAGGCCAGCCAGGACCACCAGGGGGCGGCCGTCTGTTCGCAGCCCGAAGCCTTACCAATTCAGCCCGCAGGCGACGGGGTTAAGCGCAAACGGGGCTCAGCCAGAGCGCCAGATCTTGCAAGGCCAGATTTTGGCCGAGTCTGGCCTCGGGAGCCACTCGCGGCCTTGGAGGTGGCCTCACGGACTGGCTGGGCCCCCCAAAAACTTCAGCCCTGATCTGCTTCACGTTGCTGACAAGAGTCAGGAAGGAGAAAAAACACACAGACACAATGAATCGTCGATTCCCCAGACAATATGGGAGACTATAGGAAGTGGGGGGGAGACAAAAACCCAGAAAGTATGGCAAAATATGGGGAATTCTGCAAGTTGTGTCTATTATTTGTGTGTCCCAGGGCCCCTCCGAAGAGTCTGCGCTGAGCTGGCTCAGTCCACGCCCGAAGGTTGGCGTCCAGGAGGGGTCCAGGTATCGTTCTTGAGCGGAAGCGGTCCGCCGACGCGGCGGCGATCCCAGCGCGAGAGTTTCCAATGTCTGACTCCGCAGGTGGCCCATCGGGAGGCCGAGGTCGCTCAAAGATTTGGCGACCCGCGGGGTGTCCTATCCGCGGACGACGTGTGTGCACCCTACCGCACCGGCCTCTCCCGCGCCGTCGCCGACCTTCGACCCAGGAACGGTACGGCGCGCCGTCTCTCGGCCCTCGGAGCCGAACATCCATGCACCGTGCCATGCACCGGGCCGCGCACGGGGCTCGGGCGAAACCAAGAAGACTCCCCGCTCGCCCGCGCCAGCTTTTCTCTCCCCCTCGTGCGCGTCGCAGCCCTCTCTGCTGCCCCCCCTTCTTCGTCTCCTCTCCCTCGCGGTACTCGCAGCAGCGTGTGGTTGGGTCCTTCGTCAGGCGAATCTTTTTCGTCGCCGACGTACGGGCCATCAGGCCCCCATCGCAAACGGGACGCCGTCCAGGGCATCAAAACCCATCAAACGCCCTAAGACATCATAGACAGGCTGGAGAGTCTCAAATCTGCAAGGGCGCTCGGGCGGCCGCGGGCGCGCGGTAAGCTGCCGGTCCGGATGCGGGAGGAGGAGGAGGAGGAGGAGGAGGAGGAGGAGGAGGATGGGGCGCGCGGGGAGCGGCGGCCGCGGAGGGCAGGGAGGGCGTGGGTCCAGACATGGCACGGTGCGTGAGCGCCGTTCTCTTGGAAGGTCGGGCCTGTCCCTCTACGGGAGGAATATTCAAACGCAGTCCAGAAATAGGGGGACGATGTTTTGAGCATGCTTTACTATGTTTGAGCATTGTTTGACTGTTTAAATGTTTCGTCCGGGATCCGCCTGTAGGGGGACATGCCCGACCTAATTCTCGTGGAAAGTCGGGGGTGGACAGACCCCCCACCCTGACACGTCGACTAGTGGATTGTCCGTGTTCGGTTCTCGAGAGGGCGCCGCGTCCGTCATTTTCCAGGCTGGCGCCCGCCAGGTTTGGGCCCGAGGTCCTTTTCACGAAGCCACGTTCTGCTGAAGGGGGTTCTGCCCATCCCCGAGAAAGGTTGGACGATTCATGAAGTGTCTTAAGACATCGCCGCCGTTCTCACGACGTGAGCCTGCCGCGAGTCCCCCGCGGGGGCGCGCAGACGAGCGCGCTTCGGGCGTCCCCTGGGTGGCCCCGCGCGGGCGCGAAGTTATGCCTCGAACGTCGCGGCTGGGTTGGAGAGCTTCCTTTCCCACAGGTCGCTGCCACCCTCCTTCTCTGGGCCTTCTGGTGCCCTCGATCGGGGGCCCTGGGATGCCTGCTTTCCGAGGGTGCCCAAGACGAGGGTGATGTCTAGAGGGGGGGGTGCTATCATGGCCAGGGCCCTGATATCTTATGGCCTTCGGCCCATCCAGGCACCGTGCCTGGGCTGTCGGTACGAAGCCTATTCGATGTTCGCTGGGATCTCGTAGGAGGCTTCTCGGGGGCATCTTGAAGGCAGTTCGGACGCGTTTGGGGGGCCGTTTGGGAGGCCTCGTGGGGCCTCTTTTGGGCCTCTTGGGGGCCTCTGAGGGCCTCTTGGGGGCCTCTTGGGGGCCTTGGGGGCCTCTTGGGGCTTCCTGGGCGCCTCTTGGGGCCGCCTGGGGGCATCTTGGGGTATATTCGGTTCGTGTTCCTTCTTTGGGGCCCCTTTCGGGGCCGTCTTGGGCCCTCTTAGGCCCTCTTGGGGCGCCTCTTGGGCTGCCTTGGGGCCCTCTTGGGCCGTCTTGGGGCGGTCTTGGAGGCCTCTTGGGCCGTTTTGGGGCGGTCTTGGGGGCCTCTGGGGCCGTCTGGGAGCGTCGGGAAGCCAAAAAAGCGAGAACCCCCAAATCCTACAAAAAACTTAGGAACATCAATGATTTTGGCATCTCGGGGCCCTCTTGGGAGGCCTCTTGGAGGCCTCGTGGGGTGTCTTGGGGGCATCTTGGGCCGTCGTGGGCCCATCTCAGGCGCCTTGGAGCCTCCTGCGTCTTGGAGCGATCGCTCGGCGACTCGAGGCCGTCCTGGGCCATCTCGGGGGCCGTCCTGGGGCTCTCCTGGGCCGTCTTGGGGCCTCCGTGGGGCCTCCGTGGGGCCCGACAGGCCCCTCGAAGGCACGGGGCAGGCCGCGACGGGCCCCACACGGGGGGTCACGCGCCAAGGGCCGAGAGACTTGGCAAGAGTTGGGCTCCGGGGCCCCTCAAGGCTCCTCCTCCTCCTCCTCCTCCTCCTCTTCCTCCTCCTCCTCTTCCTCCTCCTCCTCCTCCTCTTCCTCCTCCTCCTCCTCCTCCTCCTCCTCCTCCTCCTCCTCCTCCTCTCCCTCTTCCTCCTCCTCCTCCTCCTCCCTCCGCCTCCCCCCTCCTCCTCTCCCTCTTCCTCCTCCTCCTCCTCCTCCTCCTCCCCTCCTCCTTCTCCGCCTCCTCCTCTCCTCCTCCACCTCCTCCTCCTCCTCCTCCTCCTCCTCCTCCTCTCCCTCTTCCTCACTCCTCCTCCTCCTCCTCCTCCTCTCCGCCTTTTCCTCCTCTCCTCCTCCCCCTCCTCCCCTCCTCCTCCTCCTCCTCCTCCTCCTCCTCCTCCTTCCTCCTCCTCCTCCGTCCTCCTCCTCCTCCTCCAAGGCCCGAGAGACTTGGCAAGTTGGGTTTCCGGGCCCTTCAAGACACACCTCCTCCTCCCCTCCTCCTCCTCCTCCTCCTCCTCCTCCTCCTCCTCCTCAAGGCCCGACTTCAAGTTGGGTTCCGGGACCCTTCAAGACACCTCCCCTCCTCCTCTCCTCCTCCTCCTCCTCCCTCCTCCTCCCCCTCCTCCTCCTCCTCCTCCTCCTCCTCCGCCTCCTCCTCCTCTGAGGACTGAGGCTCGGGGGATTGGGCCAAGGTCCTGAGGACACGCCCACTCCGTGCCCAGCGGCACGGTGGCGAGCCTTCCCAGAGTTCATGGCCCCCCGTTCTTGTGTCAATGCGTTCCATGGCCCCCACACGTGCCTCGGTTCATGATGTATGCAAGTCCCCCTCTTGGATGCCCCCCTCTTGGACGCCCCCGAGCTCTGGGGATTCCTGATGCTTCTGGAGTCTTCCTTCCCGTCGTGCTAGCACGATCTTTCTTGAGATGAGGGAGTCTCAAGCGGGTCTTCAGGGAAACGGGCCCTGGAACTGGAGTCTTTCCCTGGGGCCAGGTCTTGATCCTGAGCATTTTTGTTGACAGCTCCAGGGGCCCAGGAGCGCGAAAAGGGTGAAAAACGTCATGAGCCGTTTCCTTCAGTACCCGCTTGCCTCATGGTGACTCCCACGATCGGTCTTTGTGGGTTGCCCAGAAGGCCAATTGGGCCGAGATGTGGTTGCAGCTGCGCTGCTTCTCCCGGTGGCGCTTCGTATGCGAGAGGTCCGCCCGGCTCCAAGAGCACAAGGCTCGGGGGAGGACAACTCACAGATCCACCCTCACAGGGGAGGAGGGGGACAGTCAGAGGGGGGGGAGGGAGGAGGAAGAAGGAGGTGGACCTGTACGGTAGGTTCATCTCGTGACGATGCCACGGCGATTCTGGCATGGACGTTCCAGGTTGAACGCCGACAGTGGCCCAGGATCGGCCAAGTGGAACGATCCGGCAATCAAACTGCCGCCGATCGTGCAGGGCTGAACGATCCACTCGGTGTCAGAAACCAGCGCGAAGGGGGGAGGTGGGCCTTCTCAGAAGGCTCGGAAGGCCCCTGGCCTTCTGAAGGCCATCCAGCAGGCTGCAGGACTTCTTGGAAGCCGGGCTTCCGTTGAGAAGGCTTGCCCTCTTGCATTTTCGACGAGACGTAAGAGTGACCTTTCGCCGGAGTTTGGTGCGGGCCAAATCGGGTCCCCTGGTCGCTGAACGCGACGCGGTAGTAGCGGCTTGCGCGCAGGAATTTGGCCACCCCGCGTCCCCCCAGAAGCCGCGCACGAAAGGTCACTCTTACCCAGGGTCACTCTTGCGTGTAGCCGAACTTCCCCCCTCGGCGCGCCGCCAGGTCACAACACAAGCCTGCCGTGTGTCGAAGAATTCAAGCGCATAATTTTTCGTCACGTCCGCGTGGATTTCTTGGATCGGCGCTGGCCCCCCCTGGCGGCGCCTCTGGCGCCGCCCCTGGCGCGCTCCGCGCGGCAGGGACGGGGTCCAGCGCCGATCCAAGTAATCCGCGCGGACCTCAGAGAACCTCTGTTCATGCAGTTCTTTCTTGCTCCACTAGTGCAACTGTGCGGCCCCCGACGGCGGCGACACTCGCCTCCGGGTGCCTGTCGCCGCTGCCCTGCAGCTGCTCCTGCGCGCCCCGCCTCCGCATCTCCCCCTCGGCGCGCCGCCGAGTCGCGAGGCGGAACTGCTCGACCCCCGAAGGCGGCGACGCTCGCCTTCGGGCACCTGTCGCTGCTGCTCTGCAGGTGCTTCTTTGCGCTCCGCCTCTTCGCGGAGCGCCTGCGGCTCTCCGCGGGCCTGGCGGGCGCCCGCGGCCAGCGCCCGCCGCTGTGGCTCGGGGCGCGCTGCTTCCAGGCCGCCCGCCTCCTGGCCCCAGCGGAGGAGGTAAGTCGAGGAGTGGCGAAGCGTCCTGGCTCGCCTCTGGGCCTACCAGAAGAGTGCTCTAAGAACCTTTTGTGGTTTGCCCGAAACGTTTTTCGAACATTTCTGGCTGGGACTGTCTTGTTTTAACGCATGGGGTTTATGTTCTAAGAACACTGGTTTGGCTCTTGGAACATTTCTGGGTTCTGAGAACATGTCGTGGTAGGCCTATAGGAATGCCGGGACGGTCGGTCCCGAACGCGCCGGCGTGCGATGAGTCCAAGTCTGCCAGGCCTACCAGTCCCGGAGACCAGGGCACCGACGAATCGGGACACTGGCAGGTCGGGGAGCCGACACCCTCTCCCGCCTGCAAAGTCAGATCTGGCCGTCCAGTGCCTCCTTTGCTTGCTGCACTGCCCGGTTTGGGTCTCCGTCCTCCGGGTCCAGGGGGGGGGGGGCTCGCAGGTTCCTGGGGCTTCTGCCCCGGACTTTCTTCTGCGAATGAGGCAGTGCGCTTTTTGTTCCCGTGGTGCCGCCTGGAAAAAAAAAAGAAACAGCATCCTGGAAGGGACGATGATGATACTGGTGCTGCTGCTGATGATGATGATGATGATGATGATGATGATGATGCTGATGATGATGATGATGATGATGATGATGATGATGCTGATGCTGATGCTGATGCTGATGCTGATGCTGATGCTGATGCCGCTGACGCCGCTGACGCCGCTGATGCTGATGCTGATGCTGATGCTGCTGATGCCGCTGATGCTGATGATGATGCTGATGATGCTGATGAGGATGAGGATGAGGATGAGGATGAGGATGAGGATGAGGATGAAGATGAAGATGATCAAGATGATCAAGATGAATATGATGATGACTATGACGATGACAATGATGATGATGCTGGTGATGATGGTGATGATGCTGATGATGATGATGATGCTGGTGATGATGATCATGATGCTGCTGCTGATGATGATGATGGTGATGATGATGATGATGATGATGGTGATGATGATGGTGATGATGATGCTGCTGATGATGATGATGCAGATGATGATGGTGATGGTGATGATGATGATGATGATAATGATGATGAGGGTGATGATGATGCTGATGCTGATGCTGATGCTGATGCTGATGCTGATGATGATGATGATGATGATGATGATGATGATGATGATGATGATGATGATGATGATGATGATGATGATGATGATGATGATGATGATGATGATGATGATGATGATGATGATGATGATGATGATGATGATGATGATGATGATGATGATGATGATGATGATGATGATGATGATGATGATGATGATGATGATGATGATGATGATGATGGATGATGATGATGATGATGATTGATGATGATGATGATGATGATGATGATGATGATGATGATGATGATGATGACGGTGAGAGGAGGAGGAGGAGGAGGAGAGGAGGAGGAGGAGGAGGAGGAGGAGGAGGAGGAGGAGGAGGAGGAGGAGGAGGAGGGATGCCCTGAATGTCCTCGTCTGGCGTGTCCCGGCGTGCGGGGCCCTGCCACGCCCGCGGGGAGGCGCGGAGGAGGCGGCCTGGCGCCCCGCGCGCCGCGGCCCCGGGGCAGAGCGCCGCCCCTCCTCGCGCGGACGGCCCCGGCAGCCTGCAGAACGCCGTGAGCTTCTAGAGCCTCTCGTGGGCCTCGTGTTCAGTCGGGCCTGTCCCTCTACGGGGGGAATATTCAAAAATGTTTCAAGAATAGTCTGGTGATTATTGTTTGAGCATTCTTTGACCATTTGTACGGGGGACACGCCCGACTTAACCCTCGTCCCTCCTCTCGCGGCGCCCCTCCCCTCTTCGCCCCGCCCCCCTCCTCCCCTCTCCGGACGTTGACGGACCTCCTGCCCTGACACGTCGGTCAGCGGATTGGCCGTCTTCGGTTCGCGATGGGGGCGTCGCGGCCGTCATGTTTGCGGGTCCAGGTCCGTCGGTTTCGGTCCTGGGCCGTTTTCACGAACAGGGTGGTTTCTTACAGGGAGGTCTGTCCACCGCCGATCTATCCAGGTCTTTGGAGGGCACCTGGAGCTTCCTGGGGGCGCCTCCGGGGCCGCCGGAGACCCATGAAGGGGCAAGCGGTCTCCACGCAGTGATCTTCTTCCTCCCTCCTCCTTGCTTTTTCTCCTCCTCCTCCTCTTTCCTTTTCCTCCTCCTTCCTTTTCCTTCCTTCCTTTTCCTCCTCCTCCTCCGAGCTTCGAAAGCAGCGCCTTTGGCACACTTTAGGGACCCTTTAGGGGCCATTTGTTGCTCTGCAGCTTTTCTGAACATGTTCGGCGCGGGGACTGTGCCAGCGGTTCACGGCGCACCCGACTTTAGGCGCGCGAAGCATCTGGCATCATCGGGCTGACGGAGCAACGTCAGACCTCTCGTGGGCCTGAGTTTCCATACACTCGTGAGTTGATAGAAGTGCGCCCGCCCTGATCATGTAAACACACTCAAGAGGTTTGTGAGCCTTGGGGGAGCACCCCGCTTCCCCAGGGCGGCCTCGCGAGGGCGCTGAGATAGCCTCGCGTCGTCGCGGGGTGCGATGCGCGACGTTGGGTGACCTGCTTGGGTGCCGAAGCAGGCGGGCGAGCGGTGCGGCTCGTGACGTCGTGG
The DNA here is from genome assembly GCA_963575745.1 of Prorocentrum cordatum. Taxonomy (NCBI): domain Eukaryota; class Dinophyceae; order Prorocentrales; family Prorocentraceae; genus Prorocentrum; species Prorocentrum cordatum. Next base: position 143,628 of record CAUYUJ010015271.1, read on the forward strand.
TGCGCTACGGCATTGTAGGCGAGGCTGGTGGGTGACTATGCTTGCGCTACTTGCAGAAGAAACCTCTATCTGTGCAGCCTTTTGCCAGAGTCGGACGTGGGCTGTCGTATCAACCAGGATCCAGACCACACCGCTGACTGGCCACGGCGTTTGCCCGGCCTGGGGATTGGGCCCGCAGAGTGGGAGTCACGGCGGGTCCACCGCGGGGAAACGCGGACCCCAATCTAGCAGCCAGTGCGCGCCTAAAGGTATGGGGTTAGCAGGAGGGGTAGGAGGACCATGGTTGGACCCTCTTGTCCGCGCTCGCTACGCTTGCGTAATTAAGCAGAGGACGAGGAGACAGATGATCAGGATGAGGAGGAGGGCGAGGGAGGAGAAGGAGGAACTTTGGTGATCCGAGCGTGCTCCCGATGCGTCGTTGTCCTGGGGCTGTCTTGGGGCTCTGTTGGGGGCCTTCTTGCAGCTCTCTTGAGCACGCTGGGGCCTCTGTGGGGGCTTCTCGGGACCATCTTGACGTCTCTTGGAGGGCTTGGGAACCGTCTGGGTGTGTCTCGGGACCCTCTTGGGGCTCTCTCAGGCTGTCTTGGAGCCCTTTTGGGCGTATGGAGCCTTCTCGGGGGCCCTCTTGAGCTTCTGAGGACGTCTTGGCAGTCTTGCCACCGAAAAGGCAAGCGTGTTACAATTATGTAACTTCTTAGTGAAGATTTATGATTTGCTCATATTTGAGGGCTCTGTGGGCCTGTCGTGAGCGTTCTGGCGTGTCTTGGAGCCGTCTGGGGGCCTCTTGGGTCTTGGGACCCTTGGTGCCCTCTTGCGCAGTATAGAGCCTTTTCGGGAGCCTTCTTGGGGCGTCTTGGAGCTCGCGTACGGTGGCCCTCTTGGGCCTTCCTCGAGCCCTCTTGGCGCCCCTTCTGTGCCTTCTGGGTTGTTTGGGGATGCTCGTGGGAGCATCTTAGGCCGTCTTGGACGCTCTGACACGCGAAACGACCAGCAGACGAATACCATACAACAGCCAACAGGTAAACAGTGATGTTAGCACCTCGGAGACCTATGAAGAGCCTCTTCCGGCTCCCCAGGGGCCGTCTGGGGAGCCTCCGTGGACGTCCTGGAACCATTTTGGGCCCGCCCTTGGTGGGCCCCGGAAACGGCAGGGCCGTTTTTCACCGTTTCCGAAAAAGTGTCCCTTGAAAATGAAAAGGGCAACAAAATCGGCGACCAGAAACGGCAACAAAAACGGCTCCAGGATTGGAACCGGAGCGGGAGCCCGTAAAAGAACGGCGACGGAACCGGTGAAAAAACGGCGTCGGAGCCGGCAAAAAAAAACAGCAAAACGGAACCGGTAAAAAAAAGGGCCTTGTCGTTTCCAGGGCCCACTAAGGGCCCACCTCGGGCCCCTGCTTGCCGCCCTGGGACCATGTCGGGCCGCCTTCTCTGGCCCGTCCTTTGCCCCTCTCCGCTGCCCTGGCGGCGTCTTGCCGGGTCTTTTTGTTGGGAGCCTGTCTCGGCCCCTCCCGCGAGAGGCCCGGGGAACAAGGGCTCCCACGAGGGCGCGAAGTTATTCGCGCTTCGCGCTTTGCGGTCCTCGTTCCTTCTCCCCCTCCTCGTCGTCCTCCTTTTCTCCCTTTGGGGGGGGGCGGCGCGAGAGCGCGAAGTTCTTCGCGCTTCGCGCAGCGCGAAGCGCTGGGAGCCCTTGGGGGGTCACCAGCAAGCCCTGCAAGGGCGCCGCAGGACGAGCAGGCCAGCGCGCCGGCACGAGCGCGTCGGCCCTGCAGGGGTGAAGTCGGGCATGTCCCTCTGCAGGAGGAGTATCCACAAGGAGTCCCAAGAAGAGTCGGGGGACGACTTTTCGGTTCTTGTTTGGCCAGTTGGGAGCATGGACTCTGCTCCAATCTTCCTCCAACATCCGCCTGTGGGAGCACACGCCCGACCTAGCGCAAGGGGGGAAGAGCTCGTCAGGATACTCGAGCCCCCTCCCCTCCCTTCCAGTCGGGAACTTTAGCTTCGCGTGTCGCGCCTCCGGTTCTGGCCCACCACGCCTCAGCGCGACACGCTGTCCACCTCCCGCTGCCTCGGCCTCAGCGTCCCGAGCCCTTCTGAGCCCCCCGCCCCGCGAGTCGGAGCGACGTGCTCGTTTCCGCTTGCAAGGCATAGTCGTCGTCGGGGCCGCCGCTGCGGCGCGCTAGGCAAAAATGTTCCTGGCAGCAGCTCCCCACCATAGTCTCTGTTCGGGGCCAGGAACATGTTCACTACATCATGCTATCTTGGCCCAAACACAGTGTATGTACCCATCGGTCGTTGAACGTAAGTATTTTTGGGTTCCCGGATTCCAATCTATCTTAAGCGCCTTCCTAGTTCAAGGATCGACACCGACAAGTCAAGGACTTCACCGACACGGATTTTTCAAGTCATGGAGATGGCGACCTCGACCCCGACCTTAACGAGCCAAAGCCTGACGGGGATGACGATGAGGCGTCCGATTGCACGATCGCCTCCAACGTCCAGTGCGACATTGAAAACCTTGGCACCGGCAAGGAACCTGACAAGGAGACTGACATCGCGACGCAAACGGACCTCAAGCTCCACCACTCCGTTGAAGCTGACGACAAGTAGACTGGCGTCGCGACACAGACGGACCTCAAGCTCCACCACTTCGTGGAGGCTGACGGCACCAAGATGGATAGGGACGATGTGGCGGCGTACGAGCTTGACTACTTCGGGGAGGCGGACCCTTACAGTTGCGTGGCCAGCAGCTCGGAGCAGAGCGCAGTGGACTTGGATGTCTTCCCCACCGCCACGGGCCTGGGCGGTTCGGAGCAGAGTGCCACGGACGTGGCCATCCTCACGACCCTCACGGACCAGCACAATTCGGTGCAGCTCGACGAGCAAGTGGTCCCGCCCGTCGTGCTGCCCGGCGAGCCGACCGAGCCAGGGGTGCAGCCCGACGGGCACGGCCGGGGCTTCGACAGCCAGGGTTCCGAGACCGGGGACGCCGACGAGGACGTGAAGTCAGGAGGCCTCGAGCTGCAGTGGGAGTACATGGACGCGCGCGGCGCGACCCAGGGTCTGTTCTCCCAGGAGCAGATGAGAGAGTTGTTCGAGGCGCGCGCGTTCCCCGAGGACCTGCCGATGAGGACGAATCCCGACACGCCGTTCATGACGTCCGGGCTGCTCTTTCCTTCATCGCTGGTGCCCTTCCGACACTGTCCAGGGCCTTTGACTACTACTACGGCCACGCTCACGTGGGCTTGATCCAAGATCTGCGAGACGGCGGATGAAAAGTTGGAGCGGGTTGCCTAACATATGATCTCGCTGGCCTGGGACCGCTCCATCTCTTTGGAATGCGTGGCGGCCGAGCTGACCAAGGGCAGCGAGAAGATGGTGGAGCTGGCGCGGGCCATGGGGGTTCCAGACTTCGCGAAGGCCGCGGTCCTCCTGAAAGGTCTGGCGAAGGAGGCGGCGTGCGTCTCGCTGTGGGGGCGGTGGTGGATCGAGCCGCGTGGCTTAGTGAGGCAGCCTGTCCTCCCCTTCTCCCTCCTCTGCCTCCCCATCCGCTCCCTCTTCTCCCCTCCCCTCGCCGTCTTGTGGCCTCGGCGTAAGCCAGCGTTGTCCAGGCCTGCGGGGGGGCTCCTTTGGGAGGTGGCGGCTCGCCGCCCACAGTGACCGGCCGCGGGGGCTCTGCAGCTGCAGCGCCACCATGGCGCCCCGATCCCTCGCGCCAGCCTTGCGTGGCTGCGGTCCGCCTGCTGCGCTTGCGGTATAGGCCCGCGCGCGGCACCCTCCATCTCCCAGCTTGTTTCCATGATCGCTGATATGCACATTTATGCGCCGCTCTACATTCGAGTAGCCTCTCCCTGGTATCGTAGGTTTCGTGGTTTCGTGGTTTCGTGGTTATTCACGGCTTCCTCAGGGCCTTTAGGCTGTTGTTTTACGCTTTCCCGTTTGGTTCGCCGCACTCTGTTTCGGTTCCCTGCGTCATCATTCCTCCCCCTCCACTTCCGCCTCTCTTCCCCCCTTTTCCTCCCCCCGCTCCTTCGGATTACCTTGTGTATTTCGGTTTCCCGCGACATCCCCTTCCCACGCACAGCATTTTGCCCGACGCGGGGGGCTCTGCCGAGCGGGGTCGATGCACGCGTTGTGGCGTGCGCTCGTGTGGCGATTTTAATGCACATCCTATTCCGAGTCTTTCCTTCACGTTGTCGTTGACATTTATCGTGGCGGCAGCCGCGTTGTGTGAAGTTCGTGTGGCCGCGCTGTCCTCCTCCTCCTCCTCCTCCTCCTCCAAAAAAATATTTCAAGGATCGAGTAACTTCACCTCTTCCCTCCTCCCAAAAGGGGGCTGGCGGACACCCAATCTACGTTCAACGCCTTCCCACTTTATGTTTCTACCTATTCTTCCGACCGATGAGAATGTTGACCTAAATTACAGAGGCAAACTCCGAGTGGGGGATGGAGTGCCTCGCTGCGGCGGGGCTTTCGGGGGGTTGTTGCTTGGGCCCTCCCGGGACCCTCGCTCGGTCCCTTCAGGATTAAGTCGGGCCCGTCCTTCTACAGGAGGAAGATCCCAAATTAGTCAAAAAATAGTCGGGGGAAAACTGTTTGAATATTCTTTGTCCATTTTGGATTTTGTTTTGATTTTTTTGTTTTTCGTCGAAAATCCCCCTGAATGGGGGACAAGCCCGACTTAATGCTTGGGCCCTCCCGGGGCCCTCGCTTGGTCCCTTCAGGGGCGGGGGCCCCTCGCGCGGCGCGGCACCCTGCGGCCCTGCTGCCGGAGCAGGGAGGGCATGGCCTCCCCGGCGCCAGGGAGCAGTTCTGCGGGCCCAGCCGGGGCTCTCTTGGGCTGTTCTGGGGGGCCTCTGGGGCCCCCGCTGAAGCTCTCCCAGGCCTTCTCTTAAGTCGGGCCTGTCCCTTTACAGGAGGGGATTTTCAAAAATAGTCTAAACAAATAGTCTGGGGACGTTTTTTTTTCCGATCTGTCCGAGGATGTTTTGAATGTGTGGGGTCTTTTTTTGTTTTTAATGTTTGTCCTCCGAGATCCCCCTGTAAGGGGACAGGCCCGACTTAAGCCTTCTCTCGGGGCCCTCTCAGGCCGTCCAGAAGACATACATCTAAGAAGCGGTAACAATCAGAGTGAGGGGGCCGAGCGGTCTTAGACTGCCCCTATGCACGTGGCTGAAGTTGGGGTCCGGCGGTGCGGGTTCATGTTCGCCTGTTTCTTCTCAAGTGTTATTGTTTGTATTGTTATCATGTTTCTCCTCATTCGAATTCTTGCTCATGTTACGACTATTAGTCGTATTCGTTTTGTTCTTAGTAGTGGTATTGTTTTCCATTGTTAGTCTCCTTGTTTGATGATTACCACTGTTAGTATTCCTCTTATTCCCTACCTAGGCTCTGCCTAGCAGTGTTCTTACTCTGAGGCTTCAAGGGCCGGGCAATGGGGCCCGCCCCGGGCGGTTCCCCCGGCATCCGCCCCGCGGTTCCCCCAGTGACGTTCCCTCAGCTTCGCGTTACTTATCTCATCTTAGCTTAGCTTATTTCGTATTAATTTAGCATAGCTTCATCTTACCTCAGTTTTATCTTCGCTTAGCTTACCTTCAGCTTAGCTTCGCTGAGCTTTAGCATAGCAGAGCACAGCATAGCATAGCGTAGCAAAGCATAGCGCAGCATCGCATATCATAGCATGGGTGTAATTCCCTACCTAGGCTCTACTTAGAGGGTTAGCTTAGCTTAGCTTAGTTCCCTACCTAGGCTCTGCCTAGAAGGGTTCTTACTCTGAGGCTTCAAGGGCCGGGCAGTGGGGCACGCCCCGGGCGGTTCCCCTGGCATCCGCCCCGCGGTTCCCCCAGTGACGTTCCCTTAGTTTAGCGTTGCTTATATCATCTTAGCTTAGCTTATTTCATATTACCTTAGCTTAGCTTCATCTTACTTCAGTTTTATCTTAGCTTAGCTTACCTTCATCTTAGCTTCGCTGAGCTTTAGCATAGCAGAGCACAGCATAGCATAGCATAGCGTAGCAAAGCATAGCGCAGCATCGCATATCATAGCATAGCCCAGCATAGCATAGCATAGTGCAGCATAGCATAGCATAGCATAGCATAGTGCAGCACAGCAGAGCACAGCATAGCACAGCGCAGCATAGCACAGCATAGCATAGCATAGCATAGCATAGCAGAGAATAGCAGATCATAGCATAGCATAGCAGTGCATAGCATAGCATAGCATAGCATAGCGCAGCACAGCATCATTGCAGTTGCTTTCCTAGAGGCTCCAACTCCTAGGTAGGGTCGCACTGGGATAATTTTTATTATTCGTATTTTTGTTGTCGGCCCCGCACTGCGACCCCCCGCGAACTGCCCCGTGACCCACCCGCGGCCCACCCGCGACCCGCCTCGCGAGCCACCCGAAACCCAACCACGACCCACCCGCGACTCGCCGCACGGTTCGCCCGCCGGCCCGCTGGCCGACTTGCCGAAGATCCATCCACGACCCGCCCGCATCGCCTTGACAAACACTGGCGCATGCGGCGGGTTCGTTGCGTAATGTGTGTTAACGAGTGCGCCGGGCTTCTTCACATCTGAGGCGTTCCAGAATTGGCCTTGCCTGCGAGGGCCGAAGGAGTTGTCGTCTCTGCCGCCGGGGAGGGCGGCGGAAGGTCGGCAGAAGGCGGCGGAAGTAAAACGCGGCCGCCTCCGCCGGCGGAAGCCAGCGGCGGAAGGCGGCGGCAGTAACAAATGCGCTCCCAAGATAGGAACACGTTTTTGGGCCCAGGGTTTTCGGAATCGGACGTTTGTTTTCGAGCTTCGCGAGCGTCCGACGACACCAGCGCACGTTCATTCTGATCCCCATTTGCGGGGACGGTGATTTTTCTACGATTTGGGCCTCTCGGGGGCATACGTCCCTGGGAGGCCCCATGGCCTCCTCGAGCGGTCAGGGGATCACCTTGGGCCTCTTGGAGCCATGCTGGAGGCCATCGTGGGCCACCTAGGGAAATAGTGCGAGTTCTTGGGGCAATCTCCTGGAGCTACCTCAAGCCGCCTTGGTCGCTCGAACGCCTCGCGGCGCCGACGGTCCAGACCCGTTGGGCCGGGGGCAGATGGGATGACCCCCCTCGTCGAAGATGAAGAGGGCGATGTCCTGGAAGAGCTTGCAACCTGAACCACCCACTCCCCGGATTGCAAGCGGGACCCAGCCTGGAAAAGGATGGAGACGAGTTTCTTTTGCGCAACGGACTGCGCCCTGGTGCCTGCTGATGCCAGCCGTGTTGGGCTGCTCACGATGCGATTTTGTTTCCCCAGAGCCGATCTCGATCTCGATCCGATCCGGGTCGAACCGAGACCCTCTCCTGCCTCCAGGGCCGAGCCCGACCCGCGATCCCAGGCGCTCCGGCTGCGATGCGATTCCGCGGCGACCCGGGCGCGATGCGGTCCGCTCCGCCGCTTCCGATCCGCCCCGACGCTGCGCGGCTCGATCCAGTCCAGGCCTGGCGCTCTCGCCGTGGCCCCTGCAGGCGTGGCTGGGCCTCACGGACCCCGAGCGCTGCTTCGGGAGTCTGGCCGGCCCGCTGCGCGCGGGCGGAGCCGCCGCAGGCGAGGCCCGCGGCGCGGAGGCGCTCCACCACGCTGCCCAGCGGGTGGCCACGCAGGCGGGCCGCGGGGTGCGGGCCGAATCCCGACCCGCTCGGCAGCTCGGGCCTCGCAAGGACAGGGGTCCAAGTCGTCCCAGAGCGTTCTTTGGCGCTCGAACGGCGTTCTGTGGAGCGCTCCGGAAGACCCGCGGTGCCCGATACGTTTTCGAGAGCCACCGGATCTGAGAGATCCCCGGTGTTCCCAGGTCTTGGCCTCCTCTTATCATCGTTTCTTCGGTGTCCACGGGCGTGGAGCATGCATTGGCAGCGAGGCGCACTGCAGTCGTAGGAATCTCTGAGCTTTCCTGTCGGAGATCGGGTCCCTGGGTCCTGGGGCAACTCTGCGAAGATGTAGCAGCCTTTCACATTCTGAGCGCTGAGAGCATGCCCCTTTGCTATGTGCAGAGCTTTGCAAGAGCACACTTGGCGACAGCGTCATTCTCTCCCTCCAGTCCTCCGCCCCCTTTTCCCCGTGTTGCGAATCGCCCAGTTGGTGCGATACCGCATGTTGTCGGGGTGGTGTTTCTACAGGCCGCTCCTGCCAGCAGGTGAGTCTTGATCTTCGGGCTCCCTCTGTTGTGGGTACTCCTCGTCATGTTCGTCCTCCTTCTCTTGCTCGTCCTCCTCCTCCGCCTCCTCCTGTTCCGCTTTCTGCTCCTCTTCGGTTTCTTTGGGGCAACACCTCCGCCACTCCAGCCCCGGCCCTTTTGGGGCCCCCTCCTCGCCCGCGGGTCGCGGGGAGAAAAAGGCTTGGGGGCGCCTGTGTCTCTGGTTGCGGGCGCACGGTGTGGGGGCTCGCCCTGCCCTTTCTCCTCTCCTCTCCCCCCCCGCCTCTCGTGCACGTTGTGCTTGCCAAAACGTTCCAATACGTTCCTCCGCTTCTCCTCCTCCTCCTCCTCCTCCTCCTCCTCCTCCTCCTCCTCCTCCTCCTCCTCCTCCTCCTCCTCCTCCTCCTCCTCCCGTTCGCCTTCCGATTCTCCCCGCCTTCTCCTCCGCCCTCTCCCTGAAGGGCACCGCGGTGGCCGCCGCCCTGGCGGCCGCGGCCGTTCCGGGGCCGCAGCGCGGCGAGACGCCGCCCCGTGCAGTCGGGCGCCTCCCGCGCCCGGGCGCAGCCGAGCGGCGCAGGCGCCGCGGCTGACGACGACGACGACGACGGCGGCGACGACGTCGTTGTCGCCGTCGTCGTCGTTGTCGTCGGCGGCGGCGCCGCCCGCGAAGGGGCAGCTCTCGGCATGCTCGGACCTGCCTCGGTCGGGGCAGGGCCTGCCGACCCCTTCGGAGGGCGGCGGCGAGGGCAGCGCGTGCCGCGACGCCGTCGTCGTCGTCGCCGTCGTCGTCGTCGCCGCCGCCGCCGCCGCCGACGACGACGACGACGATGGTGACGACGATGATAACGATGGCGACGACGTTGACGGCGACGGCGACGGCAACGACGACGGCCCAACTCTCCGACGGTCTGATTTGATTTAACCCGGATTTCCTCGACTCTAGCGCGTAGGGCTCTGTATCGGGCCCCGGGACAACCACAACTGGATCTGGAGCGACAGGCTTGCGTTTTTTTATCGATCGGCGGAAGTGCGCTTATCCTCCCCCCCCCCCCCGGTAGAGTGTTTCGGGGCCGATTTGGGCAAGCACAAATGGACGGAGCAAGGGGGCCGCGCCCCACTCCCCGTGGAGACTCGAAGCGCTGATGCGCGCACCTGTGCGTATCTGTGTCGGATTTTCATGTTCGTTGCTCGTATTCCGGGGCCTGGCTGTTTCTCTGAGCGTTTCATTTCTGCAACTTGAGCTCGAGTCGTGTTTTTCAAGGAAGCCTGCGTTGCGACAAGTTTGACGAAGGGTCGCGAGACGTTCAGAATTCTCGATTCTTGGCCGCGAGCATGGAGCATGACTTGCGTGTTTGTTGTCAGTGCGCTGTTTCCCGGCTTCTGCGTTGCATTACGCTATTTGACCTAATATGATTGAGGAAGCAAGGGTCTTGAGCCTGAATCCCCTTCTCCCACCCCACTCCAGCTGAATGCCACAGGTCGGAATCTGGATACAGTTGCAAAACTACCCCTGGGGAAGCGGCCGGGGTATCTTGGGCCGCGGACTGACAAAGCCACAACGGCGGATGCCAGGGGACGTCGAGGACTGCGAGGACGACAAGGACGACGACGAGGAAGATGACGATGATGACGACGACCACCCAGAGGCCAGGAAGTTCCGCGGGCCTCGGTCGCCAGGAGGCGAGGTTCCGCCTTGACTCTCGTCGTGAAAACCACGACGGCCAGTTCTTGACCGTTTTCGGCCTCTGGGGGCTCTCACTAGGCTTAGGTCCGGCATGTCCCTCTACAGGAAGAAAATTCAAACATAGTTTGAATAATAGTCAGGGGGACGATGTTTCTAAATTATGTTTTGACTATTTTTGAATATGTTTTGGCTATTGTGAAGGCATGGCGGCCGGTGCCGCCGACCCTAAGAGACATCGACGACGACCATGAGGGGAAGAAGGAGGAGGAGGAGGAGGAGCAGGAGGAGGCAGTGATAAGGAGGAGGAGGAGGAGGAGGAGGAGGATGAGGAGGCCCCCTCGTTCCTGGAGGAGGACCGGCGTGGGAGAGGGGAGGGGAGGGGGAGGAGGACCCCCAGGGACGGATGCGCATCTGTCCCCCCCCCCTCTCTCCCCTGGGACTCCCCCTACCCCTGGGGAGGGGGACCAGAGGAGGACCGGAGGAGGACCGGCGTGGGAGAGGAGGACCCCCAGAAGCGATCAGAAGCGATGCGAATCTGACCCCCCACTCCCCCCCCCCGGGACCCCCCCACCACCGCCGGGGAAGGGACAAAGGGAATGGGCTTCCCCTTGACGTGATTACGACGTGGGTCAATTTCTCTCAATGCCTGGACTCCTCCCCCCGACGACTTGAGAGTGCTCTCTCCCGCCCGACGGGGAAGGAACGTCCCGTCGACGGGAATAGACAGACCCCCCACACACACACGCCGACAGGGTCGGCAGATTTTTCGCTTTTCCTCGTACTTCCACAACGACAAACACCCCTACGAGCAAAAACGGCGCTTCCCGTTCTTGTCTGGTCAGGTTTTTGGTTTTTCTTGAAGAATACCTGTAGGAGGGCATGCCCGACCTGACACTAGGCCCTGGGATCGTCGCAAAACGATTCAGGATGAAGAGCGGGTTCAATGGACGGGGTCTGGAACTTCAGGTGCCCTCGCTGTGGGGAAAAGGCACGACGTCGGAGTTCTGGGCCTGACGTCCCGCTGGAGCTCCTAGAGGAGGAGGAGGGACAGGAGGAGGAGGAGGAGGAGGTGGAGGTGGAGGAGGAGGAGGAGGAGGAGGAGGAGGAGGAGGAGGAGAAGGAGGAGAGGAGGAGGAGGAGGAGGAGGAGGGAGAGGGAGGAGGAGGAGGAGGAGGAGGTGGAGGAGGAGGAGGAGGAGGAGGAGGAGAGACGGAGGAGGAGGAGGAGGAGGAGGAGGAGGAGGAGGAGGAGGAGGAGGAGGAGGAGGAGGAGGAGGAGCCTCGAAGTCTTGAGCAGAGCCCGGGGCGCGCGCCTCGGGGTGCCCGTCGTCGGAGGCCGCGCCTCGCGGAGGGCGTTCCCCGGGGTGCCCGCCTCGTCCCGCGCGGCCGCCCCAGGCCCGAGGCCAAGCGCGACCCGTCCCCCAGGCCGACGGGGGGTGGCGCGGCCTCGGGCCGGCAGGGGCAGGGCAGTCGTCGTCGCCGTCGCCGTCGTCCTCGTCCTCGTCCTCGTCCTCGTCCTCCTCCTCCTCCTCGTCCTCGTCGTCGTCGTCATTTTTTTGTTGCCTCGTGCTGGCCTCGGATCATGGGTTCGGGGCTCAAGGGACGGGGGTCAATGCAAACGAGGGTCAGCCAGAGCGCAGGATCTTGTAGGATCCTGCAGGGCCAGGGGTGCACTGACCCAGGTTTGGATGCAGTATCCTGCAGGATCCTGCAGGATCCTGTAGAGCCCGACTGACCTGGGTTCGGATGGACCCGGGTCGGTCAGTAGATCCCCTATGGGTCCGAATCGTTGGTGCACCGGCGCTGCGGCACGGCTAGGAGCCTGACGTTCTTCGTCCCAATGTCGCGGGTGCACCGCCGATGCAGCGCCGATGATCGGCGGCGCAGTGCGATCCTTCGACCCCAACTGCTCCGACCTCATCTGCTCCGGCTCCCATGCCGTGGTAACTATGCCAATCCGCTCTCCGTCTCCAGTCTTAAGTCGGGCGTGTCCCTCTACAGGAGGAACGTTCAAAAATAGTCCAACATAGTGTGGGGACGAGTCTGTTTTTATTGCTCTCAACAAACAACTACTTTTGAATTTGTTTTGACTATAATAATTTTTGGTTTCGTCCAGAATACCCCTGTAGGAGGACCATTCCGACCTAACTCCAGTCTTCTGCACGACGACCGCGTGTGGCCGACCCTCTCCACGCAGCAGCCTGCGCGCAGCAGCGTGCGTCCGGCCGAACTCGGCCACCGAGTCCGGAAGCGGTGGCGCAATCGAGGAGGGCTGGGGCGACCCCATACGGCGGGGGCGTTCGTTAAGGAGTGCGCCCAGGAAGCTTCAGACCCTGGTGATATCAGCGGTGATATCCATGGCCAAGCCCCAACTGATGTTCCACAAGCTTCCAGAGCCTGGATTCCCTGTCTCAAGGGCTCCTCATCGAATGCCGCCACCGCGTTGGGGCGGAGGGCTCTGCTGCGGGCGCCGGCCTCGGCTGCCCTCTGGTCGGGCGAGGGCCTGCTCAGTCGCTCCCAATGGCGCCCCCTGGCTTCTGGCGCCGAGCTCGGCCCTCCAGTCATGCAGTGGCCACACCACATGAGAAGCTAGCGTGCCAACTGGTGCCCCACGATGATGTCTTATCCCCCTGTAAGTCCGCAGAGCACTGGGACACAGTGCGAAGCTCAGAGCCGACGAAGGATGTGCCTCCAGATATCTTAGGAGAGTAAGTTTTCTTATCGTGTGTGCTCACTGTGTACAGACCCGCAGCTGACAGTCAGAGGAGGAGGGGGAGGGGGGGAGGGGGGCCATGGACCAGGGTGAAGGGGACGCAGTGTCCCGCGGGGGTCCCTGCGAGTTCCGAGGGGGACCCTCCGTGGAGACCCACCCACCTGGGAGAGAGCCCTACCCCAGCCTCTGGAGGCCCCCCTTTGGAGTCACTCTCAGGGTGGATATCTACCCCAGCCTGGATGACACTAAGAGCGTGCTTGACCGCTTTGGGCGGCCCGCTGTGGCTGGGGCAGCGGCCCTTCTTGATTCTCGAATGGTATTGATTACCTTTGCGGGTGGGCTGGCCGCAGCACGGCTTGGCCAACCTCACTAAGCAGCTAGACGTGGGCATGCTACCACACAGACACAGACACAGACACAGACACAGACACAGACACAGACACAGACACAGACACAGACACAGACACAGACACAGACACAGACACAGACACAGACACAGAGACACAGACACAGACACAGACACAGACACAGACAGACACAGACACAGACACACACACACACACACACACACACACACACACACACACACACACACACACACACACACACACACACACACACACACACACACACACACACACACACACACACACACACACACACACACACACACACACACACACACACACACACACACACACACACACACACACACACACACACACACACACACACACACACACACACACACACACACACACACACACACACTGCAGACAGACAGGTCGTGCTCTGCCCAGAACTGCAAAGCGTGGGAAGGGTGCACCTTCCCTCCACAGACACTGCACGACTCGCAGATTGTGATTTGGCTACTGACGCCGACCCCACCAGCCACCTATGGGGCTGGGGCGGGATTGCATGGGGTGCGGGCCGCCTCCTCCACACGGGCCCCAGGGACCAGGACGCGGCAGGACCGACAGAGCCGCTTGCCACCCTGGGCGGAGGTCCAGGCGTGCGGGTTGGCTTCCAAGACGCGGGTGCGTCCTGGATTGGAGGCGGGGCGTACCCTCGGTGGCCTCCGGGCCTCCCAGGCATCCACAGACAGGGTGTCAGCAAGAGCCCTACGAGCCCTCTGGCGCACCTGTTCCGTGGTCGCGTCAACGACCTCGGTCATGGGGGCCCTTCCAACCGAGCAACGCGCCCACGCCTCCGAGGCCGCGAGGCCCGCCAGGGTGTCGGCACAGGCGCTACCATCGGCCCTGAACAGGAGCTCGGGAGCGCCCGACGAGTTAGGATCCTCGTCCATGTGGGACGGGACCCAAATAACATGGGCCTCCACGGGGCCAGAGGGGACCTCGCCTCCAGAGCCCCCTGATGGGAGGGAGCCCCTCGAGACCAGGGCACTGCGAATTCTAGCCCAAATATCCCTGTTGGAACCTCCTGGTGTGAAGACACCTGCCAGCATTCCAGCCTAGGAACAAGCCCCGATTGCCCGCATAGGAGCATAGTTTAGCTGTCGAGCCCTCGAGCGCGAGAGCGAAGGCGGTGAGCTCCGCCCTGGGCACGGTCTGGAAGGCAACGACTCCGCCGAGACCAGCGCCCGCAAGCTGCCAGGCGCCAGAGCGGCGGTGGAGGGCGCAGAAGCCCGCACCGCAGCGTCTCCTGCGCGCATCGTCGGTGTGCTCGCCGCCACTGCCGTCGCCGAAGAGGTGGAGCACCCCGCCTGCATCGCGACAGCCCTCTACGTCGAGGCCGATCTTGATGCTCCAGTCCGCCCCGTCCTCGCGGAGCGTCGGCGTGGTGCTCCGCCTCCCTGGGGAGCCCCCGCAGCCACAAGCGAGGGCGACGTCTCGTGCTGCGCCCTCGCCTGCTCGCACGGGTGCTCTGTCTTGGCGCCGTCGTCGTGCCCTGTGCTGGATGGGGCTCGCCCAGAGGACGGCGGCAGTCGCCCTCGCCCGCCGTGGCGCAGCGCGGGCAGGTCCGACTGCCCCGACATCCCGCTTCGGCCTGGCGAGCCCGAGGCCGCTAGCCCCAGCTGATGACGATGGGGCTCTGGCTTGTGAGGGAGCCCATCCTGCCCTTGGCCAGGACGCGGCGCTGCTGGCGGATCGTCGTCGTCGTCGGCGTCGGCGCCAGTGTCGGCGTTGATGGGGGCGCTCTCGGAGCTCGTCTCGATTCCTCCGATTCGGTTCGATTCGATTCCGATGGCCTCCGACTCCGATCCGATGCGACTTCGGATTCCGCCGCTTCGGAATCCGACTCCCCAGTGGAGGCCCACTAGCCTGCCGACTTGTGCCGACTGCACTTCCTCCGACGCGGCCGCCGACTCCCGCCGATCCGCTGCGTGCCGATCGCCGATCCGACCCGTCGATTCCTTCCTGGGCTCCCCTGCGCTCCTGGGGAACGAGCCCTGGCAGGAGCACACACACACACAACAGCGCGGAGGTCTCCGCCCGCGTCCCTCGGAGACCCGCGCTCGACCCCCCCCCCCCCTCCCTGGGCGCACCGCGGCTCGGGCCCCTCGCCCCCTGTCGCGCCGTTTGGGAAGTGTACGTCCTGTGCTGCCTGTCTGGCCTCCTCCCTGCGGATCTTCTCCCGTGCTGCCTGGCTGGCCTCCTTCCTGTGTCGCTTGTCTGGCCTCCTTCCTGCGCCTCTGCCGCTCCTTCCTCCCGTCCCTCCTGCCTCTCCTCCCCCTCCTCGACGTCGGCGTCGGCGTCGGCGCTGAGGGGGGCGCTCCTCCCGTGAGGAGGAGGAGGAGGAGGAGGAGGAGGAGGAGGAGGAGGAGGAGGAGGAGGAGGAGGAGGAGGAGGAGGAGATGGAGGAGGAGATGGAGGAGGAGGAGGGGGAGGAGGAGAGCCCCGAGGGGGGCAGGCCCTGGCAGGAGCACGCAGCGCACAGCGCGGAGGTCTCCGCCCGTCTTCCTCGGAGGTCGGCGCGCTCGTGCGGCCCCCCCCCCGCGCACCCCGCGCCTCGGGCCTTCGCCCCTCCCCCCCCCCCCCGCCCGCCTCGCGCTCCGCGCCGCGCTCCAAGGGGAGGGGGGGGGCCCAAGCTCCGCTCCGAGGCTCGCAGAAGAACAACATAGGGGGCCACATGCGAACCCCACCCCCGCCCCCCACGATTTCTGAGGGGGAGGGCGGGGTTCACGATTTCTGAGGGGGAGGGTGGCGAAGTGAACCCCGCCCTCCCCCTCAGAAATCGTGGGGGGTAGGGGTAGGGTTCGCATGTGGCCCCCTACAAAAGCACATCTGAGCTTCAGTTTTTGGCGCTCCGCGCGGATTTTTCTTGGATCCGCCCTGGGCTGCGCGCGCCAGGGGGGGGGTCCAGCGCAGATCCAAGAAATCCGCGCGGAGCGCCAAAAGTTTATGTTCATGTTTTTTGTAGTTCTAGAGACATCCGGCAGAGGGAAACAGTTCCTGAATACTCCCCCTCCCCACCATACTCAGAGCTGGCACGCGGGGGGGAGACTTGCTGTCGAGGTGCAACTCATCAGACCCACCGCCAACCTTGAACACTGGGGGGAGGGGGAGGCGTTGACAGATGAAATGTGGCATGAGTGCTAGGCCTGTCCGCGCGGACCTCAGCGTTGTTACGTCTACTCTGGGTTTCTCACTAAGCGATGGGGGGGGTACCCCCCTCCCGACGGGGGTCAGCCTCGCCTCGTCGTACCGCCTCGACGGGGGTCGGAGCGCCCTCGGCGCGCGGTGGCTGCCAGCGACGGGGGTCGATGTGGGGCTGCCGGCGGGGAGGGCGCCCCCCCGGACGCTGATTAAGAAACTCGTAGTATGCAGTTTGTTGTTGTTCCCCCAGCTCTGGTGTTCGGGCCGTTCTGCAGACCTGGGTCGGGGCGCCCACGCTCGTGCCCCGGGGCTCGTCCTGGCAATAGGAGCCCTCGCGCTCCCGTTTCGCCGCTTCCACGTAATTGCAGCACGATGGCTGCATAGCCTCCCCAGAACCCTGACGTCATGATTTGTGTCACAGCGTGGACCCCTGTGGGTCTGGACATCTCCTCCACCACCGCGGGCGCCGCTAAGGGGATCGGAGGACACCAAGTGGGTGCTAAGTTGGGTGATCTTTGGCGTAGCATGCCTCATAAGTGGGCTAAAAGTGCGTAAGTGGCTTAAGATCTGGACTAAGTGGGCTGCACCCACCTAGCCGAGTCATCAAACCCACCCACGCCGGTTTGGGCACTTTAAGCCCGCTTATGAGTCTGTCTACGTTAGATACATTAACCCACCTCAGCATCCACATAGAACCCCCTGTCCCTTTGGCCCCCCCCCCCCGCTGTCCTCCCAACAAGTCCTGCTTCTCGTCCCGAGCTGTTTCTCTTCAAATGGTCCTGGGGCCCGGGGCTCCCGGATGCCGAAACCTGGATCACAACAACTCCGTCTTTGACTTTTGCAGACGAGGGCCTTGCCACTCGCGGATCTGACTTTCCCTCTTGCGGGCCCAGGGCTCTCTCCCTGCAAGACGCATCTAGAATAACATGTGCGTTTAGATGCGACCGCGCCCTGGTGCAGGCGAGAAGCCTATATCGCATCTCATATTGTGCAAGGACGTCAAGATAATTTGTTTTTCAGATGCGCGCCCCTGGCCTGCACGGGAGCCCCGCCGTATCTAAACATGTTTTTTCTAAGCACGTACGTGCTTCCGCCCCGGAGCCATGACTGCTGCACACCTGGGGGCCCGCACCACGGCCCCCGCAGGCCGAAGAGAAACTCGTGGACCGAGGCCCGGCGTGCACAGCCATGCTGCCGGAGCTCCGGGAGGAGCCCGGCACGAACGAAATGGGTACGGAAAGAATGGGTACAATGCCCAACAGCAGTTCCGATTCATTCTGAACAGGACTCGCTGTCCACGCCGCCGCGGCTGGTGCCCATTCGAGACAGAAGGCCGCCTGCCCAACAGCGGCCGCTTTTGGTTTGGCACAACATTTGTTGTTGGGCATTGTACCCCATTTTTCCGTACCCATTTCGGGCGTCCAAAGCCCAGGCCCCCGACGTCATGGTTTTCTCATGGCGCGTCGACCCCCAGAGGTCTGGACCTCTTCCAGGACCGACGTTTCCTCCCGAGGCGTTCTTGGACGGCATTGGCCCCCGAAGGCCGATTGGAACGGGGAACCTCCAGTCGTGAGTGTTGTGAACGCCCGAGGGGGTCTGGGAGGGGGGCCCGTGAGTCCAGGCCTCCCAAATGGGGTCCGAGCAGATGGGGTCGCAGGTTCGCGCCGTATCATACAGCGTATCGCCGATGCATCGGCGATTCGGCTCGATGCGGAGCCCGATTTTCTCCACGCCAGTGTCGCCGATGCATCGCCGACGAAGCCGACGCATCGCCGATGCATCGCCGATGCATCGCCGATGCGGCGCGATTCCCCGACCCCAGCTACTCCGACCCCATCTAGGAGGCCTCCAGTAATTTGGCCGAGGGGGTCTGGGATAGGGGAACGAAGAATGACATAAACATAACAACTCGGAGGTCTGCGCGGATTTCCCGGATCCGCATTGGACCCCCCTGGCGGCGCCTCCAGCGACGCCCCTGGGGTCCAGCGCCGATCCGAGAAATCAGCGCGGACTTCCGAGTTTTTCCCCACTGAAGGTGTCCTAGCGGAAATTGACAGATTTAGCGAAAGTATCCCGCCGATTTTAGTGGCTGGCTGGGTTCCGTGGTTCCTGGCTCCAGGTTCCCAGGTTCCTGGTTATTGGTTCTGGGCCGAATTCGGGGTTCCAGGTTCCGGGGTTCCCGGTCGATCTCCTTCCTCATCGATCAAGCCATCCACTGATTGGGGTTTCTCTTTGGTTTTCTTATGCTTATGCTATTATTCCCCTACGGTCGAGCCGCTGATTAAGAAACCTCCTCCTGAAAAGCTGGGCCAGCGTTTCTTCACCAACTTGCTGGAAGACTGGCCCAGTTTCGGGAGCCCGCGTGAACAGCAGAACCTGGCCCGGGTCTTGTCTCAAGAAGCCTCCTGGGAGCTGGTCCAGATTTCTTGACTGATGCGTTCCTTGATCGCCCGGCTGTATGGGAGGGTGGGCCCCCCCCGTGAGGCTGGTGGCGCAGCGCGTCGCGTACGCCCAGCGCGTCGCCGCCAGCGCGGTGCTGCTCCGCTGGCGGCGTGCGGCCGCTCCCGCGGCCCACGGCGCGACGTGGGCGGCGCCCGCGCGCCTGGCCGCCGCCTCGGCCTCCGGGGGGCTCGAGGTCAGAAGAAGACAACTCGACAGGCCTCCCAGGTGGGGTCCGAGTTGAGGGTTTCTCCGAAGCGCCTAGGCGACCCGTCCTCCTCCTCCCTCCTCCTCCTCCTCCTCCTGACTCTTCATCCTGCTCCTCCTCCTCCTCCTCCTCCGCCTCCTCCTCCTCCTCCTCCGCCCCCAGACGCTCCAACCTCCTCCTCCTCCTCCTCCTCCTCCTCCTCCTCCTCCCCCTCCTCCTCCCCCTCCCCCCTCCTCCCCCTTCACGTCCTCCACCTCCTGCCCCTCCTCCCCCCTCCTCGTTCTCCTCCTCCTCCTCCTGCCCCTCCTCCTCGGGTCGCCTACGGCCCCGGGGAAACCGTGCAGGTCCGAGTGGATGGGGTCGGAGGATCGCGCCGCATCGCCGATGCATCGCCAGCGCGGCTCGATGCGGAGCCCGATTTGCTTCACGCCGGCGTCGCCGATGCACCGCGGACGTCGACGATGCATCGCTGGTGCATCGCCGATGCATCGTCGATGCATCACCGATGCATCGCCGATGTATCGGCGATGCGGCGCGATCCTCCGACCCCATCTGCTTCGACCCCATCTGGGAGGCTTCTAAAAACCCAGCCCCCTTCGCGTTGTGAAAAAATCACAAGGCGGGCGTCTTTTCACCATTTTCGGCCTCCGGAGGCTCTTCCTGGGCCCCTGGGCCGTCAGAAAACGACGCAGGATGAAAATCTGGTCCCGGGGACGGGGTCCAGACCTCTGAGGGTCGACGTTGTGAAGGTACCCATGCTGCTACCCTTCGCCCCTTGTGGCCGTCGTCGCCACCTCTGGATTCGCCTCGAAATTCTGGTCAGAGCGCACCCCGGGAGGGGTCCAGGAAGTGGCGGCAGCGGTATCTTTTGGTTTCCACGGAAGGGGCCGGCCTTCTCAGAAGGCTCGAAAGTCCCCTAGCCTTCTGAGAAGTTTTCTGAGCCATCCCCGAAGACGCAGGGCGTGCCTCAGGAGGCTGGAGGTCGTCTGAGAAGCCCCGCCGCCTTCCGAGAAGACCTTCTCCTTCTCACTTCCCCATCGCTCGCCGCCGACTCTCAAATGGGGTCGGAGATGTGGTCGGAGGATGATGCCGCATCACCGATGCATCGCCGATGCGGCTTGGTGTGGAGCCCGATTTTCTCCGCGCAGGCGTCGCCGATGCACCGCCGACGTCGCCGATGCACCGGCGAAGCCTCGTCGATGCATCGCCGATGCATCGCCGATGCATTGGCGATGCGGCGCGATCCTCCGATCCCATCTCTTCGGACCCCAACTGAAGCGGCCCCTAGAATTATGTCGGGCCTGTCCCTCTACTGGGGGAACATTCAAAAGTCGTAAAAAAAAGTCAGGGGACTATTTTTTGAGCAATGTTGGGCATCTTTTGAATATGTTTTGCGTACTCTCTTATTTTTCCGTTCAAAATCCCCCTGTATGGGGGACAGGCCCGATTTCACCCTAGAAGTTCCCTGAGTAGATGTGTGGTCGGAGGATCCTGCCGCAGCACCGACCGCCTCGGCACCCTTTGGCTCCCCCACGAGGGCCCCCGGCTGGCAGCCCCGGGCCCCGGGCTGGCCCTCTGCGACGGCGCGGCGCCGCCGGCGGCCGCGGCGGCCCTGGCGGCCGACGGCCCCCGGCTGGCCCCCCGCGCCGGGGCGGCGCCGGGGCCCTCGCGGCACGCCGGGGAAGAAGAGCCGGCCGCGCGTGGCCGGAGGTCTCAGGCGACATGCCCGTCGAGCCGGGCGCATCGCTCGGTGTCGGGCCCCGACGCGTCCTCCCGGATACGGATGCAGCTCGAGGAAGGTCGCAAGCTCGAAGAAGGGCCCGGTCGACAGGCGGGGTCTGACCCGGTTCTCTATCTGTGGCGAT
Source organism: Prorocentrum cordatum (assembly GCA_963575745.1). NCBI lineage: Eukaryota > Dinophyceae > Prorocentrales > Prorocentraceae > Prorocentrum > Prorocentrum cordatum. The sequence goes on from CAUYUJ010015271.1 coordinate 164,265, forward strand.
TCCGTATTTGTTTTCTCGCCGTCGGAAATGCATCGGCTGCATGTGCAGTGCGAAGGAACCCAGACTTCTGATGCTGAGAAATTCAGTGCAGTGCGGAGGTTATTCATCGCTTTTTGGCCGGGGTCCTCGCCGGGCCCTAGGACCGTCAAACAGCGACTCAGGATGCAAAGCCGGCCCTGGGGAAGAGGTCAGGACTTCTGCGAAATCATACGTCGGATCCCTGGGAATCGGCCCAAAGGTTTCCGCACGTTCTGGGGTCTCTCTTGCCTCGGGATGCGCTGCAGCAGCTGCACCTCGCGCGCCGTGAGCGTTCTGCTTGTGCCTGCAACGGTCCAGGACGGCCGCTGGAGACTCGAGGGATGACCCAAATGTCAGGTCGGGCATGTCCTCCTACAGGCGGATTTTGGAAGAGACAGGAAAAACGGTCAAAACATCTGCAAACATATGGAGACAAAAGAAAACACAAATCGTCCCCAGACTATTTTTGGAGTGTTTTTCAATATTCCTGCCGCATCGGGGAAACGTAAGACTCGAGTAAGCCGGAACTCGGGTTTGCCGACGTTTTTTGACGAGGGTGCCTTGGATTTTGACGTTCCAGTTCTCGTGGGATGGCTGCAGCGGGAGCTCGCGTCAAATTTCAGATGGGTCTCGTCATTTTCATGATGGTCCCGTCAGCCAACCCGAGTCCCCCGTACCCGAGCCCCCTCTCCCTCCCTGGAGGAGGAGGAGGAGGCGGAGGAGGAGGAGGAGGGAGGAGGAGGAGGAGGAGGAGGAGGAGGGAGGAGGGAAGGGAGGCAGGGAGGCAGGGAGGCAGGGAGGAGCCTCTCCCCGGCGGCTCCTCCAATTGGAGGAGCCGCCGGGGAGAGGCTCCTCCCCGGCGACCGGCGCCCCCGCACCCTTAGGGGTGCGGGGGCGCCGGTCGCCGCGTAATGGGGGGGTCATAAATGGGGGGGCGGCGAGAGTGGTCCGAAAAGGTACCCGAATGGTACCTAAACGAGCCCCCTGGGGCTCTGGAGGGGCCCGAAACGGGCACGAAAGGGGACCTTTGCTGACCCCCCCATTTGTGACCCCCCCATTAAGCCACGCCAAATGGGCGCCGGTCGCAGGCTCGAGGCCTCCCATGGTGGGGTCGGAGCAGACTCGAGCCGGGCGTGTCCTTCTGCAGGAGGAGTACTCAAGAGTAGTAGAAAGATGGTCTGGGGACGGTTTGTTCTAGTATTCTTCAAGCAGTGGCGAAGCGTCCCGGTTCGCTTATAGTCCCACCAAACAATGCTCTAAGAACCTTTTGTGGTTTCCACGAAATGTTCTTAGAACATTTCTGGCGGAGCCTGTCTTGGTTTAACGTATAGGGTTAATGTTCTAAGAACATTGTCTCTGTTCTCATAACATTTCTGGGTTCTCAGAACTTTTCGTGGTAGGACTATAGGAATGCCAGGACGGTCGGTCCCTGCTCAAATTCTTGGCTACGTTTGAGCATGTGTTGAGTCTCTTGTGTTTTTCGTGCAGAATCTGTCTGCAGGGGGGTGCCCGACCTAACTCTAGGCCTCCCAGATGGGGTCGGAGCAGATGGGGTCGGAGGATCACGCCGCATCGTCGATGCATCGGCGATGCGGCTCGATGTGGAGCCCGATTTTCCCCACGCCCACGTCGGCGATGCATCGCTGGGGTCCCCGACGCATCGCCGATGCATCGCCGCGCGACTTTACGACCCCATCTACTAGGACTCCACCCAGAAGGCCTCTAATCACGCAGCGATCGGCAAGGCGTGCACTGGAGGTCATTTCTGCTTTGTCTAGTGCCACTCTTACGCGCACGTAGTCGAAACACGATTGCATGGCCACAGGCTTCTAAGCCCGCGCGGAGGTATTCCCGGGTCGGCGCTGCGGCCCCCCCCCCCCTGGCGGCGCCTCCAGCGACGCGCCCGTCGCAGGGCACGGGGGCTCCAGCGCCGACCCGAGAGATCCGCGCGGCCCTTCTAAAGTTAAGTCGGGCGTGTCCCTCCGCAGGAGGGATATTCGAACATTGTAAAACATAGTCTGGGGACGATGGCTCGACCAGTCTTTTACTGTGTTTCTGAGTATTCGCTGACCTGCTTTTGTATCACTGCTCGCCCGGAATCCGCCTGCAGGGGGGACATGCCCGACCCAATCCCTAACGTTTATGCATCCGTTGCTGCCGCTGTTCCCCCGAGAGGCATGACTGGCTGGCGCGCGCCCCGTACGTCCCAGGCCTGCCGGAGGGGGGAGGTCCATCGATGTCGCGGAGCCGCTGGCCACGGGAGGGGGGCCTCCACGCCTGCCCAGCACTGAGGTCACCGCGGGCCGACTGGCTCCGGAGGCTGCCAGAAGGGCTCGCTGGACAAGGCTGGTCTCGCTGGACTCGAGGCCCTCCCAGCCCGACCTCGGGCACTCGAGCACGACCTGGGGCGCTCCAGCAGCCGTCGAGATCACCCTTCTTGAACCAGACCTTCTCGCCGTCCTCGATGGCTCGATGGCGCGCCCCGAAAGTCCAAGGCGGCAGCCGGTGCAGCAGGGGCAAAGCTTTCGGAGGAGGTGCACTGGTGCACTCTGGTTTCGCGAGGGGCTCGATGCTCCTCTGGTCATTCCATGTGTTGTCTTTTCGCGCTCCTTCTCGCGTTCACGGAGGCGCAACTAAGCCCCAGGAAGAGGGGATTTGACCGTTGTCCTAACTGTTCCGAACTCCTTCATGACAGCACTTTGAGACTGTAGAGTCCTCGGCTGTCTGTCGTCGCCAGGGGTGACCCTGTCCCAAGCTGGCCTCAGTAGCTGTAGGTGGCAAGATCAAGTTCCTAGGCCAGCTGTTGCTGGCCCGCAGCTTTACCAAGGCGGTGAGATCCGATGTGCTCCCGGGGGGGAAGCCGGCTCCCCCCACCCACTGACGATGTGCTCTGGTAGGCGACCTGGCAGAAGAACGTATAGGCCAGAGGAGAATCGGCGTCACCCCAACATGCTTATACTATATGTGCATCACCCCCAAGGGGGCGACGCGTGCACCGAGGAATCTTATATCATACGCGTCGTGGCGGGCGTTTTCTGGCCACACCGTTCGGGAAACGATATACCTATACGACCACCCTTCGGGTGATAAGGAGGTTCGGGGGGGAGAGGAACCAACGTCTCACTCGATCGGTCTCACTATCGATCTCACTATCGGTCTCGCTCGATCGATCTCACTCGATCGATGTCACAATCGATCTCACTCGATCTATTTCATTCGTTCGATCTCACAATCGATCAGACGATCGATCTCACAATCGACCTCACTATCGATCTCACTATCGATCTCAGAATCGATATCACATTCGGTCTCACGATCGATCTCACTATCGATATCACACTCGATCTCAAAGCAACGTCATCATCATCATCAACATCATCGTCATCAATGTCATCAAAATCATCATCATCATCATCATCATCGGGGCACCATCATCATCACCTCATCATCATCATCAACATCATCACCATCACCATCATCCTCATCGGGACACCATCATCGTCACCATCAGCATCATCAACATCATCATCATCGGGACACCGTCATCATCATCATCATCATCAGCATCGCAACACCACCACCATAACCATCATCATCATCATCATCATCATCTCATCATCATCATGAACAGCATCATCATCGGGACACCTTCATCATCGTCATCAGCAACATCATCATCATCATCATCATCAACATAAACATCACCGGGACACCATCATCATCGCCACCATCATCATCATCATCATCACCATCATCATCATCCTCATCGGGACACTATCATCATCAACATCAGCATCATCATCACCATCATCGGGCCACCATCTTCAAAATCATCATCATCACCTCAAAATCATCCTCATCATCAACATCACCATCACCGGGCCACCACCATCGTCATCATCAGCGTCGTCAACATCATCATCATCGGGACACCATCACCATTACCATCACCATCAACAGCATCATCATCAACCTCATCATCATCATCATCATCATAATCATCATCATCATCCTCGGGACACCGTCATCATCATCATCATCGCATCATCATCTCATCATCATCAACATCATCAGGATCATCAGCATCATGATCATTGGGACACCATCGTCATCATCATCATCATCACCATTAACATCAGCAACATGATCATCAACAACACCATCATCGGGACACCATCACCACCTCCACCATGGCCATCATCATCACCATCATCATCATCATCAACATCGTCAACACCAGCAACATCATCTTCATCATCATCATCATCATCATCATCGGGACACCATCATCAGCACCACCATCACCGTCATCATCATCATCATCATCATCATCATCATCATCATCATCATCAACATCATCGACATCATCATCTTCAACAACATCATCATCATCATCATCATCATCATCATCATCATCCTCATCGGGACACCGACGGGACACCGGCGGGACACCGGCGGGACACCGCGGGCCACTGGCCCCCAGAAAGGAATCATTTGGTCCGGCCGCGCCTCAGCCGGAGGCGGGACACCGGCGGGACACCGCGGGCCACCGGCGCCCGGAAAGGAATCATTTGGTCCGGCCGTGCCTCAGCCGGAGGAGCCTTTCTTCTCGCCCGCCCACGCAGCTTCGCCTCGCCCGCACGCACGGCACGCACGAACACGAAACCGAAACCGATTTCCTGGTAGGGGGGCGGGGGCTCTCCGTTCCACTTCGAGCTCACCCCCTCATCTCTGACTACAAGATGGGTATACGATGTGTTCGGGTCGGACACGCGCCTCCAAGGATGACATGTAGTACTAGTATGTCTTTGTACCTCTCAGAGAAAGGGTCGGGTATCATAGCCATGACTCCGCTTAGTGGTAGGGCCCCCAGAGTTGGCCAGAATCACTACACCAGGTCTGCCGTAGCTGTTTTTCCCGGAAAGGGCCTGAGCCCAGGGTTCTCTTTTAGTAGGTTAACCCCCCGGATCTGACGGCTGTAGGGCCGGCGAATTTCTTTTGCGATAAATAACGAGGTCGCGTAGGGCCGGCGAATTAAAAATTGAGGATGTCTCGAGCAGAACGCTTGTTTTTCAGAATTTGTTGAGGATGTCTCGAGCGAAACGCTTGTTTTGTGTTATAGCTTGTCCTCTCCTGGGGACCTGAATTCAGAGGATCTCTCAAGTGAAATGCTTGTTTTCACGTGCCCAGGTCTTGAGGATGTCTCGAGCGAGACGCTTGGTTTCACGCCTCCAGGTTGCCCAGCCAGATGTCTAGCATGAGGATTTGTTGAGGATGTCTCGAACCAGAGGCTTGTTTTCACGTGTCCAGGTCGCCCAGGCGGATGTCTAGCTTGAGGATGTGTCGAGAAAGTCTGGATCGAGACGCTTGTTTGCACGTGTCCAGGTTGCCCAGGCGGATGTCTAGCATGAGGATGTGCTGAGAACGTCTTGAGCGAAACGCCTGTTTTCACGGGTCCAGGTCGCCCAGACACAGCACAGCACTCGGCACGGTACATCAATATCGATACCCCTAGCATTGCAGCCTGGCATGTTGCCTGGCACGTTCCGCGGAGCGTCCCGTGGCGAGTCCCCCTGGCACGTCGCGCGGTGCACGTCCATGGGCACGTTCCGTAGCGCGTCCCCTCGGCACGTCCCGCGGTGCGTCTTCGTGGCACGTCCCCTGGCACGTCGCCTGGCGCATCCCGTGGGACGTTCCGCGGCGCGTCCTCCTGGCATGTCCCCTTGTCCATTAGCTCTGGGGCAGCTACTATGTGCTGAGGCAGCTCGAGCTCAAGATCCAGATCAGTTCGGTCAGGACTCGGGTGCAAAGGAGGACTCGATCCACAACGCTATAAAGCACAATCGCGGCATGGCACATCGCAGTTCAGCACAGCGCAGCACAGCACAGGCCTCGGCACGGTACATCAAGATCGATACATTCAGCATTGCAACCTGGCACGTTCCGTGGCGCGTCCTGTGGTGAGTCCCTCTGGCACGTCGCGCGGCGCGTCTCCTGGCACGTCCATTGGCACGTCCATTGGCACTTTCCGTAGCGCGTCCCCTCGGCACTGGCACGTCCCGCGGTGCGTCTTCGTGGCACGTCCCTTGGCACGTCGCCTGGCGCGTCCCTTGGGACGTTCCGCGGTGCGTCCTCCTGGCATGTTCCCCTGTCAATTAGCTCTGGGGCAGCTACTATGTGCTGAGGCAGCTCGAGCTTGAGATCCAGATCAGTTCGGTCAGGACTCGGGTGCAAAGGAGGACTCGATCCACAACGCTATAAAGCACATTCGCGGCATGGCACATCGCAGTTCAGCATCAGCACGGCGCAGCACAGCACAGCCCTCGGCACGGTACATCAAAATCGATACATTCAGCATTGCATTTGCCCGTCGCCCAATCAGGTGTCTTTGAAACGTTGCCATGCTTTACATTTCTATATTCCTTTCCGGGTTCGTGGGTCGATCATGTTTCCCGGAAAGGGCGCGGGCCCAGGGTTCTCTTTTAGTAGGTTAACCCCCCGTCCCCCCTGCGACTTGGGCCGGCGAAATTATTTTGCGATAAATTACGTGCGGGAGTAGGGCCGGCGGAATTATTTTTGAGGATGTCCCTAGCGAAACGCTTGTTTTTCAGAATTTGTTGAGGATGTCTCGAGCGAAACGCTAGTTTTGCAGAGTTGGGGATGTCTCGAGCGAAACGCTTGTTTTCAGAATTTGTTGAGGATGTCTCGAGCGAAACGCTGGTTTTGCAGAGCCGACCGCGACGCGGAAAAGCGCCCCGCGCGCAGGAATTCCGATGATGTTTCGCGCGTGCCGCGTCCCGCGCGCAGGAATTTCGAGGATGTCTCGACTAATTCGTTTGTTTTGCTAGGATTTCCTTGAATTTTGGCAGGATGTCTCGAGCGAAATGCTTGTCTTTCATAATTTGTTGAAGACGTTTCGAGCGAACCGCTGGTTTTGCAAAATTGGGGGATGTCTCCAGCGGGGGCCTCGTGGGGGGCCTCGTGGGGGTCCAGAATTCAGAGGATGTCTCAGGCGAAATGCTTGTTTACACGTCCCGCTCGCAAGAATTTCGAGGATGTCTCGCGCGTCCGCGCCCCGCGCGCAGGAATTCTGAGGATGTTGGCAGGATGTCTCGAGCGAAACGCTTGTCCCCAGCACGTTCCGTAGCGCGTCCCCTTGGCACGTCCCGCGGTGCGTGCCCATGGCACGTCCCCTGGCACGTCGCTTGGCGCGTCCCTTGGGACGTTCCGAGGCGCGTCCTCCTGGCATGTCCCCTCTGTCTATTAGCTCTGGGGCAGCTACTATGTGTTCAGGCAGCTCGAGCTTAAGATTCAGATCAGGACTCGGATGCAAAGGAGGACTCGATCCACGAGGCTATAGAGCACAATCGCGGCATGGCACATCGCAAGTCAGCACGGCGCAGCACAGCACAGACTTCGGCACAGTACATCAAGATCGATAGACTCAGCATTGCAACTTGGCACGTTCCTTGGCACGTTCCGTGGGGCGTCCCTTGGCGAGTCCCCCTGGCACGTCGCGTGGCGCGTCCCCTGGCACATCCCGTGGCACATCCATTGGCACGTTCCGTAGCGCGTCCCCTTGGCACGTCCCGCGGTGCGTGCCCATGGCACGTCCCCTGGCACGTCGCTTGGCGCGTCCCTTGGGACGTTCCGCGGCGCGTCCTCCTGGCATGTCCCCCTGTCGATTAGTTCTGGGGCAGCTACTATGTGTTCAGGCAGCTCGAGCTTAAGATCCAGATCAGTTCGGTCAGGACTCGGATGCAAAGAGGACTCGATCCACAACGCTATCTAGAGCACAATCGCGGCATGGCACATCGCAGTTCAGCACGGCGCATCACAGCACAGATTTCGGCATGGTACATCAAGATCGATACACTCAGCATTGCAACTTGGCACGTTCCGTGGGGCGTCCCTTGGCGAGTCCCCCTGGCACGTCGCGTGGCGCGCCCCCTGGCACGTCCCGCGGCACGTCCATTGGCACGTTCCGTAGCGCGTCCGCTTGGCACGTCACGCGGTGCGTGCCCATGGCACGTCCCCTGGCACGTCGCTTGGCGTGTCCTTTGGGATGTTCCGCGGCGCGTCCTCCTGGCATGTCCCCCTGTCGATTGGTTCTGGGGCAGCTACCATCTGCTCAGTCAGCTCGAGCTTAAGATCCAGATCAGTTCGGTCAGGACTCGGATGCAACGAGGACTCGATCCACAACGCTATCTAGAGCACAATCGCGGCATGGCACATCGCAGTTCAGCACGGCGCAGCACCGCACAGATTTCGGCATGGTACATCAAGATCGATACACTCAGCATTGCAACTTGGCACGTTTCCTGGGGCGTCCCTTGGCGTGTCCCCCTGGCACGTCGCGTGGCGCGCCCCCTGGCACGTCCCGCGGCACGTCCATTGGCACGTTCCGTAGCGCGTCCGCTTGGCACGTCACGCGGTGCGTGCCCATGGCACGTCCCCTGGCACGTCGCTTGGCGTGTCCCTTGGGATGTTCCGCGGCGCGTCCTCCTGGCATGTCCCCTCTGTCGATTGGTTCTGGGGCAGCTACCATCTGCTCAGTCAGCTCGAGCTTAAGATCCAGATCAATTCGGTCAGGACTCGGATGTTAAGGAAGACTCGATCCACGACGCTATGTAGAGCACAATCGCGGTATGGAACATCGCAGTTCAGCACGGTGCAGCACAGCACAGCCCTTGGCACAGTACATTAAGATCGATACATTCTGCATTGCATTTGCCCGTCGCCCAATCAAGTGTCTTTGAACAGTTGCCATGCCTTACATTTCTATATTCCTTTCCGGGTTCGTGGGTCGATCATGTTTTTTCCGGGCGACGGCAGCTCCGGTTAGTGGAACGGGGCGGGGGGGGGGCCTCCACCAGTACAAATCATTAAGCCAGGTCCCACTAAACCCATTTCTCGGCTGCGAGCGAAGGGGGGGGGAGTGAGAAGGAGAGGGGCTTCTCAGAAGGCGGCGGGACTTCTCGGAAGCCCTCGCGCAAGCCGGTCATTTGTCTTGTGTCTTCCGGGAAGGCATGGCGACTCCCGAGCCTTCGAAGAAGGCCCGCCCCTTCTCCCTTCCCCCCCTCGCTCGCTGCCGAATGTCTGCCAACGCCCGAAAGGGGGCGCGGAGCAGCAGGTCACCGAGGTCGAAGGTGGCCTCGGGCTCTCCCCAGGGAGGCACCGAGCGGCCTCCAGGGCAGCCCCTGCGCTGCCCAGGGAGGGCCCCAGACGGGTCCCGCACAGTAGCAAAACGAGTCTGGGGACAATGTTTCTGTTGTAAACCACGTTTGAATGTGATTGGACTGTTTTCCATCTGTCGTCCAACATCCGCCTGTGGGGGGACATGCCCGACCTAAGCTTAACTCGGGCCTGTCCCTCTACAGGGGGAATGTTCAAAAATAGTGAAACAAAAAGCCTGGGGATTTTTTTTGTAAGTATTTGTTGACCACTTTTTGGAGTATTGTTTGAGTATTTTTTATGTTCCGCCCAAGGTCCCCCTGTAGGGGGACAGGCCCGACTTAAAACCTAAGCCTACCGGGAGGCGGGGGGGGGTGAGCCGGCACTCCCCGGAGGAGGGCGGCTTTGCAGATCCGCCTCGTTCGAGGAGGAAGGAGGTGGACCCATCCGCCTGTAGGGGGACACGCCCGACCGAAGCCTACCAGGAGGCGGGGGGGGGGAAGCCGGCACTCCCCGGAGGAGGACGGCTGTGCAGGTGCGCCTCGTGCGAGGAGCAGGGCGGTGGGCCTGTGCCTGCGCAGGCAGCACCGCGTGCTCCGCGTGCCGTGCCGCCGGCAATGGCCCGCCACGCCCTGCGGCGCGACACGCCGAGCACGTCCCAGCCCCCAAGCAGACGGTCGGGCACGTCCCCCTGCACGCGGATCCTGAACGAACCACCAAAAGCAGCCAGAACAGATCCGGAAGATATGCAAGACTGGTCGAACCAAATCCTCTCCGGACTATGTTTGGGGACTGTCTTTGACTATTCTTCCAGTGGGGGGACACGCCCGACTGCACCCAAGCATCAGCGCCCCGAGCTTCCCCAGCAGTCGTCCCCACCAGACTAGTTCGGGACTGTTCTTGACGATTCCTCCCGCAGGGGGACACGCCCGACTTCACCCGAGCATCAATGCTCCGAGCTCCCCCCCCGCCTCCCGGCCCCCGCGGCGCCGCGAACGAGACACGCGCCGTGTCCGCTCGCCAGCGGCGTGTGCCGCGGGGGCTGCCGACCCGCAGCGCCCCCTCTGTGTGAGCGCAGGCGGGCGCCCCGCGGTCTGCAGGAGCCGCGCCGCGGCCTGCTGGAAGGGCCGCTCCTCCTCCTCCTCCTCCTCCTCCTTCTCCTCCTCCTCCTCCCCCTCCTCCTCCATCTCCTCCTCCTCCTCCTCCTCCTCCTCCTCCCCCTCCTCCTCCTCCTCCTCCTCTTCCTCCGCCTCCTCTCTTGTCGCCACGAAGGGGCTGGTTCGTGGGCGCTCGGCAGCTTCCCCTTTCGCCACGAAAGGCCCTCCCTCAACAGGAGGGATATTCAAACATAATGCTAAATAGTCTGGGAACGATTTTTCGACTATCCGTAAGGGCTTCGCCCCATGCCGCCGGCCCCCTGTCTCGGATAATGGGAGATGCAAAAGCTAAATCATGAGGTCTGGGCGCCGCCGTGAAGCAGTGTCGGGACCTGTTTGTTTTTCGACCCTGACCCTACGGATCTGCGTCACGGGTGCCACCGAATTTCAGAAATGTAGCAAATCCCTTGTGTTTTTCCCGGAAAGGGCGCGGGCCCAGGGTTCTCTTTTTCCCGGAAAGGGCGCGGGCCCAGGGTTCTCTTTTAGTAGGTTAACCCCCCGGCCCCCCTGCGACTTGGGCCGGCGAAATTATTTTGCGAGCGGGCACGCACGGAGTAGGGCCGGCGAAATTATTTTTGAGGATGTCTCGAGCGAAACGCTTGTTTTTCAGAATTTGTTGAGGATGTCTCGAGCGAAACGCTGGTTTTGCAGAGTTGGGGATGTCTCGAGCGAAACGCTTGGTTTCAGAATTTGTTGAGGATGTCTCGAGCGAAACGCTGGTTTTGCAGAGCCGACCGCGACACGGAAAAGCGCTCCTCGCGCAGGAATTCCGAGGATGTCTCGCGCGTGCCGCGTCCCGCACGCAGGAATTTTGATTTCTTTGGGTTTTGACAGGATTTCTCAAGCGAAACGCTTGTTTTTCATAATTTGTTGAGGATGTCTCGAGCGAAACGCTGGTTTTGCAAAATTGGGGGATGTCTCGAGCGGGGGCCTCGTGGGGGGCCAGAATTCAGAGGATATCTCAGGCGCAATGCTTATTTTCGTGTCCCGCTCGCAGGAATTCCGAGGATGTCTCGCGCGTGCCGCGTCCCGCGCTTAGGAATTCGGATGATTGTGATAGGATGTCTCGAGCGAAACGCTTGTCCCCAGCACGTTCAGTAGCGCGTCCCCTTGGCACGTCCCGCGTTGCGACCCCATGGCACGTCCCCTGGCACGTCGCCTGGCGCATCCCTTGGGACGTTTCGCGGCGCGTCCTCCTGGCATGTTCCCCTTGTCAATTAGCTCTGGGGCAGCTACTATGTGTTCAGGCAGCTCGAGCTTAAGATCCAGATCAGTTCGGTCAGGACTCGGATGCAAAGGAGGACTCGATCCACGACGCTATAGAGCACAACCGCGGCATGGCACATCGCAATTCAGCACGGTGCAGCACAGCACAGCCCTCGGCAGGGTACATCAAGATCGATACACTCAGCATTGCAACTTGGCACGTTCCTTGGCACGTTCCGTGGGGCGTCCCTTGGCGAGTCCCCCTGGCACGTCGCGTGGCGCGTCCCCTGGCACATTCCGTGGCACATCCATTGGCACGTTCCGTAGCGCGTCCCTTTGGCACGTCCTACGGTGCGACCCCATGGCGCGTCCCCTGGCACGTCGCCTGGCGCATCCCTTGGGACGTTTCGCGGCGCGTCCTCCTGGCATGTTCCCCTGTCCATTAGCTCTGGGGCAGCTACTATGTGTTCAGGCAGCTCGAGCTTAAGATCCAGATCAGTTCGGTCAGGACTCGGATGCAAAGGAGGACTCGATCCACGACGCTATAGAGCGCAGTCGCGCCATGGCACATCGCAATTCAGCACGGCGCAGCACAGCACAGCCCTTGGCAGGGTACATCAAGATCGATACACTCAGCATTGCATTTGCCCGTCACCCAATCAGGTGTCTTTGAAAACGCTGCCATGTGTTACAGTTCTATATTCCTTTCCGGGTTCGTGGGTCGATCATGTAGTAGGTTAACCCCCCGGCCCCCCTGCGACTTGGGCCGGCGAAATTATTCTGCGATAAATTACGTGCGGGAAGAGGGCCGGCGAATTATTTTTGAGGATGTCTCGAGCGAAACGCTTGTTTTTCAGAATTTGTTGAGGATGTCTCGAGCGAGACGCTGGTTTTGCAGAGTTGGGGATGTCTCGAGCGAAACGCTTGGTTTCAGAATTTGTTGAGGATGTCTCGAGCGACACGCTGGTTTTGCAGAGCCGACCGCGACACGGAAAAGCGCCCCTCGCGCAGGAATTCCAAGGATGTCTCGCGCGTGCCGCGTCCCGCGCGCGGGTATTTGGATTCTTGGGATTTTGACAGTATGTCTCGAACGAAACGCTTGTTTTTCATAATTTGTTGAGGATGTCTCGAGCGAAACGCTGGTTTTGCAAAATTGGAGGATGTCTCGAGCGGTGGCCTCGGGGGGGGCCAGAATTCAAAGGATGTCTCAGGCGAAATGCTTGTTTTCACGTCCCGCTCGCAGGAATTCCGAGGATGTCTCGCGCGTGCAGCGTCCCGCGCGTAGGAATTCAGATGATTTTGACAGGATGTCTCGAGCGAAACGCTTGTCCCCAGCACGTTCCGTAGCGCGTCCCCTTGGCACGTCCCGCGGTGCGTCCCCATGGCACGTCCCTTGGCACGTCGCTTGGCGCGTCCCTTGAAACGTTCTGCGTCGCGTCCTCCTGGCATGGTCCCCTGTCCATTAGCTCTGGGGCAGCTACTATGTGTTCAGGCAGCTCGAGCTTAAGATCCAGATCAGTTCGGTCAGGACTCGGATGCAAAGGAGGACTCGATCCACGAGGCTATAGAGCACAATCGCGCCATGGCACATCGCAATTCAGCACGGCGCAGCACAGCACAGCCCTCGGCACGGTACATCAAGATCGATACACTCAGCATTGCAATTTGGCACGTTCCTTGGCACGTTCCGTGGGGCGTCCCTCGGCGAGTCCCCCTGGCACGTCGCGTGGCGCGTCCCCTGGCACATCCCGTGGCACATCCATTGGCACGTTCCGTAGCGCGTCCCCTTGGCACGTCCCGCGGTGCGACCCCATGGCACGTCCCCTGGCACGTCGCCTGGCGCATCCCTTGGGACGTTCCGCGGCGCGTCCTCCTGGCATGTTTCCCTGTCCATTAGCTCTGGGGCAGCTAATATGTGGACTATGTGCTCAGGCAGCTCGAGCTTAAGATCCAGATCAGTTCGGTCAGGACTCGGATGCAACGGAGGACTCGATCTACAACACTAGAGCACAATCGCGGCATGGCACATCGTAGTTCAGCACGGCGCAGCACAGCACTGATTTCGGCACGGTACATCAAGGTCGATACACTCAGCATTGCAACTTGGCACGTTCCTTGGCACGTTCCGTGGGGCGTCCTTTGGCGAGTCCCCCTGGCACGTCGCGTGGCGCGTCCCCTGGCACATCCCGTGGCACATCCATTGGCACGTTCCGTAGCGCGTCCCCTTGGCACGTCCCGCGGTGCGACCCCATGGCACGTCCCCTGGCACGTCGCCTGGCGCATCCCTTGGGACGTTTCGCGGCGCGTCCTCCTGGCATGTTCCCCTGTCCATTAGCTCTGGGGCAGCTACTATGTGTTCAGGCAGCTCGAGCTTAAGATCCAGATCAGTTCGGTCAGGACTCGGATGCAACGGAGGACTCGATCCACGAGGCTATAGAGCGCAGTCGCGCCATAGCACATCGCAATTCAGCACGGCGCAGCACAGCACATCCCTCGGCAGGGTACGATACCTTCAGTATTGCATTTGCCCGTCACCCAATCAGGTGTCTTTGAAAACGCTGCCATGTGTTACAGTTCTACATTCCTTTCCGGGTTCGTGGGTCGATCATGTTTGGACCCTGATCCCGCCGATCTGCGTGAGGGGTGCCACCGAATTTGAGAAATGTGGCAAATCCCATGTGTTTTTGGACCCTGACCCTACGGATCTGCGTGAGGGGTGCCGCCGAATTTCAGAAATGTGGCAAATCCTTTGCTTTTGCACCCTGACCCCGCCAATCACGGAATGTCAGAAATGTAGCAAATCCCTTGTGTTTTTGGACCCTGACCCCGCCGATCTGCATAGGGGTGCCACCGAATTTGAGAAATGTGGCGAATCCCTTATGTTCCCAGAAAGGGCTCGAGCCCAGGGTTCTCTTTTAGTGGGTTTACCTTCCGGTTTCGACGGGAAGAGGGCCGGCGAAATTATTCTGCGATAAATTACGTGCGGGAAGAGGGCCGGCAGAATTATGTTTGAGGATGTCTCGAGCGAAACGCTTGTTTTTCAGAATTTGTTGAGGATGTCTCGAGCGAGACGCTGGTTTTGCAGAGTTGGGGATGTCTCGAGCGAAACGCTTGGTTTCAGAATTTGTTGAGGATGTCTCGAGCGACACGCTGGTTTTGCAGAGCCGACCGCGACACGGAAAAGCGCCCCTCGCGCAGGAATTCCAAGGATGTCTCGCGCGTGCCGCGTCCCGCGCGCGGGTATTTGGATTTCTTGGGATTTTGACAGGATGTCTCGAGCGAAACGCTTGTTTTTCATAATTTGTTGAGGATGTCTCGAGCGAAACGCTGGTTTTGCAAAATTGGAGGATGTCTCGAGCGGTGGCCTCGTGGGGGGCCAGAATTCAAAGGATGTCTCAGGCGAAATGCTTGTTTTCACGTCCCGCTCGCAGGAATTCCGAGGATGTCTCGCGCGTGCAGCGTCCCGCGCGTAGGAATTCAGATGATTTTGACAGGATGTCTCGAGCGAAACGCTTGTCCCCAGCACGTTCCGTAGCGCGTCCCCTTGGCACGTCCCGCGGTGCGTCCCCATGGCACGTCCCTTGGCACGTCGCTTGGCGCGTCCCTTGAGACGTTCTGCGTCGCGTCCTCCTGGCATGTTCCCCTGTCCATTAGCTCTGGGGCAGCTACTATGTGTTCAGGCAGCTCGAGCTTAAGATCCAGATCAGTTCGGTCAGGACTCGGATGCAAAGGAGGACTCGATCCACGAGGCTATAGAGCACAATCGCGCCATGGCACATCGCAATTCAGCACGGCGCAGCACAGCACAGCCCTCGGCACGGTACATCAAGGTCGATACACTCAGCATTGCAACTTGGCACGTTCCTTGGCACGTTCCGTGGGGCGTCCTTTGGCGAGTCCCCCTGGCACGTCGCGTGGCGCGTCCCCTGGCACATCCCGTGGCACATCCATTGGCACGTTCCGTAGCGCGTCCCCTTGGCACGTCCCGCGGTGCGCCCCATGGCACGTCCCCCCACGCCTGGCGCATCCCTTGGGACGTTTCGCGGCGGGTCGTCCTGCGGCATTCCCCTTGTCAATTAGCTCTGGGGCAGCTACTATGTGTTCAGGCAGCTCGAGCTTAAGATCCAGATCAGTTCGGTCAGGACTCGGATGCAAAGGAGGACTCGATCCACGAGCTATAGAGCACAGTCGCGCCATGGCACATCGCAATTCAGCACGGCGCAGCACAGCACAGCCCTCGGCAGGGTACATCAAGATCGATACCTTCAGTATTGCATTTGCCCGTCACCCAATCAGGTGTCTTTGAAAACGCTGCCATGTGTTACAGTTCTACATTCCTTTCCGGGTTCGTGGGTCGATCATGTTTTTGGACCCTGACCCCGCCGATCTGCGTGAGGGGTGCCACCGAGTTTGAGAAATGTGGCGAATCCCATTTGTTTTTGGACCCTGACCCCGCCGATCTGCGTGAGGGGTGCCACCGAATTTGAGAAATGTGGCAAATCTCTTGTGTTTTTCTCAGAAAAGGCGTGGGCCCAGGGTTTTCTTTTACGATGGTAATTTGTCCCCGGTGCCTCAACTGAGGTGGGCCGGCGGATTCTTTCCGTGATAAATATCGAGGTCGAGGTGGGCCGGCGGATTAACAATTCGAGGATGTCTCAGGCGAAAAGCTTGTTTTTGAAACTCGAGCGAAACGCTTGCTCCGCAGAGTTACCGAGGATGTCTCGAGCGAATCGCTTGTTTTGTAGAACTTGAGGGATCTGGGCGCCCCAGAGATTTGCCTTCTCTTGGTGCTTAAGTGCCCGTCGCCCAATACGGTGTCGTGAAAACGTTTCCATGCATGCGGCTCTATATGCGTTTCCACGACCACACCCCAGCACGACCACACCCCAGCACGACCCCACCCCAGCACGACCATCATCCAGCACGACCACACCCCAGCACGACCTCACCACAGCACGACCACACCCCAGCACGACCACACCCCAGCACGACCACACCCCAGCACGACCACACCCCAGCACGACCACACCCCAGCACGACCACCACCCCAGCACGACCACATCCAGCACGACCACGCCCCAGCACGACCACGCCCCAGCACGACCACCCCCCAGCACGACCACCCCCCAGCACGACCACCCCCCAGCACGACCACCCCCCAGCACGACCACACCCCAGCACGACCACACCCCAGCACGACCACTCCCCAGCACGACCAGACCGCCTTGGTTGAGTGGTTGCCTGTCATCGTGGAATGTTACGTGGGGTGTCTCGTGGACTGTTTCGCGGGGTGTCTCGTGGAATGTTTCCAGGAAAACGTTGAAAACGGTCGCCCGTGTCTCGTGGAATGTTTCGCTGGGTGTCTCGTGGAAGTGCCCGTCGCCCAATACGGTGTCGTGAAAACGTTTCCATGCATGCGGTTCTATATCCCTTTCCGGGTTCGTGGGTCCATCATGTTGGACCCGGACCCTGCGGATCTGCGTGAGGGGTGTTAATGTTTCTACCCTCCCAGAAATTCTGAGAACCTTCCCAGGGCGTGGTGAAAATGCCCGTTTTGGGCCTCCCCCCCCTGCGCGGTGCATCAACAAGGAACAGTAAGCAGCAAGAAGCAGAATTGTAACAAGGAGCAGTAAGCAGCAAGAAGCCTAACTGTAACAGTGGAACCTGGAAGCTGCAACTGGCACAGGAAACTGCGAAGCTTCGGCCTACAGCATAGCCGCCTGTAGGGGGACATGTCCGACCTAACCTTCCCCCCATCGGCCGCCCTCCCTCTCTTGTCGCCACGCAGGGACGGGTTCGTGGGCTTGGCAGCTTTCCAGCCTCGAGGTTCGTTCCAGCGGCCGCGCCTCGCTGGCAGTGTTCCCAGGATGCCAGCACCTCCCCAGGCGTCTGCCAGAGACCCGAGCTGGGGCCCAGAAGCGAGACGACGACGATTGCCAGCGGCGTCGGCGGTTCGGTCGGTCCGGCTGCGTCGCAGTTTGTTGCGTCAGTTCGGTTCGGTCCGTTTGTCGTGGCTGTTGCCGCGTCGCTCCCCTTCTGGGCTGCTTGCGGCCTGTCGGTTTCGGTTGATGTCGTTTTCGTTGTCCGCTGGGTCGGTTGTCGGTTGTATTGCCCTCATGGACGGCCTTGTGTTTCCCCATCGGCTGCCTCCCCCTCCCGTCTGCTGAAGCCCAGAAGGCCAGGCCGCCCGAAGAAAGGCCAGAGCAGATGGGATTGGAGATTCCCGCCGCATCTGCAATGCCGCCCGATCGCTTGACCCCCATCTGCCTCCCAGAGCTCCAACACCTTGATTGCTCTGCAGTGCTGACCCCCAGAGGTCTAGACCCTTTCCCCCTGGGACCGGCTGTTCAACTTGAGCCGTTTTCTGTTGACGGTCACGGGGCTTGGTGAGGACACCCAGGGTCCGAAAGTTGTCAAAAACCGTCCACCGTGATTCCACACATTCAACCATGATAGTAAGGATGGGGCAACTTTGCAATCCTTGCCCCTTCGGCATTCGGCATCCTTCGGCATTTCGCTGCGCTCCGCACGGAAAACGTAAACATGGCGTTCCAAGGCCCTTGCGTTCCAAGGCCCTTGCCCTGGGCGAGTGTACACCCGACGACGTGATGGTTTCAATCCGGGGCCCAAGAGGTCTCGACCCTTGCACCCGGGCACGTGTTTCACCCCGGATCCGTCTCTGATGGTCCCTGCAGCCCGACAGCGGCCTCAGAAGGGCCGAAATTGGGCGGAAACCGCTGGTGCAAGAATCAGATCGTCGGAGATCTGGAAGAATACGCATTGCTCATTTCTTATTCTTCGAGAGTTCGTTAATTCTTTGGGGGGCCAAGATCCTTTCATTTCTAATTGTTTTATCCTGGGCCTCTTCCTGGCCACTAGGGGGCCAGGAACAATGAGAAACGAGCACAATTAGAAATGAGCGCGATCAGAAATGAACGACGTGTCGGTGTGGGTCTCGTCAGGGGCAGCGTTTTGGGGGGGGGCTGGCTCAGGGAGGATGCGTCGACCGCCCCCAGCCCATCGATCGCCGACGAGGCCCCGATGGCTCACCGCGCCCAGGAACCTGCGGTTTTGCTGTCGGGGGCCCGTCGCCGATCTATCGGCGATATACAGCCAAAACCATAGAAAGGACGCACGGCTGTCCTTAGGGTACCCTCGCGTCCTTGCCTCTGCGGCCCGTCCTTCACGGTGTTCACTGGCCAGCCCTTCAGGGTGTTGGCGGTCCGCTGCCCAAAAAGTGCCAACTTCTGCGTCCAAGGCCCGTGCGTCCTTACCGCCCGTCCTAACTACAGATTTCGACTGTATCGCCGATCCCAGGTCGATGTCTCTTCCCCTGACGTTGCCCCTGACAAGGGGAGGTACGGGGTCCAAATATATACACCGCCGCCACCTCCCTCGCCCCCTCCCTCTCGCAGGAGAGAAGAGGGGAAGAGGAGGGTGGACGGGGCTAGGGGGCACTGCGGGCGGTGGTGGTGTACATTCATGGGGGCCCGCAGGAGGTTTGGGAGGAGGGATCGAGGCATCGCGGGATCGAGGGTCCAGGGACAAGCGGAGGCTTGGGGGCGATCTCCCACGAGGCGACTTCCTGGAGGACGCCGGCCACGCCCGGAGGGCGCTGGAGCCAGCACCAGGCGGCTCCGAGGTGCTCGCCGTGCGGCTGGACGGGGGCGCGGTCACCTTCCGCAGGCTGCCAGGCGCCGGGCGGTCTGAAGTTCTGGGCCTCTCCAGTTCGGCGGCGAGCCCAGGAGGGAAGTGAGAGTCAGAGGAGGAAAAGGCACCCATACTGCAACCCTTGCCTTGGTTTCCCTTTTCTGAGCCTCCTGGGAGGCCCTCGTCGCCACTGCTGGATCCGCCTCGAAATTCTGGTCAGAACGCGCCCTGGGAGAGGTCCGGGGAGCAGCGGTATCGGTACCTTGTGGTTTGCACAGAGAAGGGGCCGGCCTTCTCAGAAGGCTCGAAAGTCCCCTGGCCTTCTGAGAAGTTTTCTGAGCCTTCTCCGAAGATGCAGAACATGTCTCAGGAGGCCAGAGGTCGTCTGAGAAGCCCTGCCGCCTTCTGAGAAGGCCTTTTCCTTCTCACGTCCCCATCGCTCGCCGCCGACTTTCAAGTGGGGTTGGAGTAAATGTGGTCGGAGGATCATGCCGCATCATCGATGCATCGCCGATGCGGCTTGATGTGAAGCCCGATTGTGTTCCGCGCAGGCGTCGCCGATGCACTGCCGACGTCGCCGATGCATCGTCGATGCATCGCCGATGCATTGGCGATGCGGCGCGACCCTCTGACCCCATCTCCTCGGACCCCATCTAGGAGGCCCCTAGAAGTTCCCAGAGCTTCGACGATCAGATTTTCTCAGTCTGGGCATCTTTCTTCGACTTCGGCCTCGTGGGGCCCGTCACTGGGACCCAGCACAATCAAGAATGGCCCTGGGGTAAAATTTAAACTGCGCCCTCGGAAGCGGTCGAGACTTCTTAGGCCACGAGCGGAACACATTACAGCGGCGAAGGGCAGGGTACATCCCAGCGGGAGTTTTTTTTGGCAGCTGCAGGTCTACGGGGGCCCTCACGAGGCCCTGGGACCGTCAACAAAAAATGCTAAGGATGAACAGCCGGTCCCAAGGGGAAGGGGCCCAGACCTTTCTGGTCAACGCTGCGGAATAATCAAAATGTTTCAGGCAGTGGCGAGGCGTCCTGGCGTGCCTGCAGGCCCACAAACAATGTTCTAAGAGCCTTTTGTGCTTTCCACGAAATGTTCTTAGAACATGCCTGGCTGGGATTGCCTGGTTTTAACACATCGGGCTTATGTTCTAAGAGCACTTTGTTTAGTTTTTCGAGCATTTTGGGGGTCTGAGAGAATTCCGCGGCAGTCCTATAGGATTGCCGGGACGGCCGGTCCCTGTTCAAGTGTTGGAGTCCTGGGGGAGCAGGTGCCGGGTTGACCCAAAAGGGGGTCCAGCGACGAGGGGGTGTTGCAATAGACTTGGTGCAATAGATTTGTGGGGTTGTACTTCATTTCGGGCGTGCAATTCATTCCAGGGCGCAAATGTATTGCTTGATTTTCGCGTGCAAAGCATTACTTGCAATACAATGCAGTACAATTTTCCGGCGCAATGCATTTGCAATACAAATGCCCCAAATCTATTGCACCACCCCTTTTCAGCTGGACCCCCTTTTGGGTCAACCAAAAGGTGGGGGCCAAAGGGTCGCGCGGCATCGCGGAGGTGCGGCGGGAACATCCGACCCCATCCGTTTTGGCCCCACCGGGTCCTGGGATCGTTGAGCAACGATTCCAGAGTCCAGACCCCCCCTCCTCCTCCTCCTCCTCCTCCTCCTCCTCCTCCTCCTCCGCCTCCTCCTCCAATCGTCTTCGCCTTTCTAGGGAGGCCGGAGGAGGAGAAGGAGAAGGAGGAGGAGGGAGGAGGTCGGTCGGTCGGTTGGACTCGGCAGTTGCAGCAGTCTGCGCGCAGTCTGGCTGAAGGCTCTCACCCTGAGAGCCGAGGGGTCGTACTCTTGTTCTGACCGCCAACCGCCGAAGCGAGGTGGCCCAGCGCACAGCAGCGAGAGCGTGGCGGATGGCGCGAAGAGAGGAGGAGGGGCGGCGGAGAGGAGGAAGGAGGCGGATCTGTCGCGCGTTTCGCATTTCGAGCGCGCGGTTCCCGCTCATCGGGCTAGCGGCGCCTGGGTTTTTGTGGCCCCGCGGCCCTCCGGAGGAGGTGAGGGCCATAGCCAGAGGGCCCGGGGCTTCGGGGCGGGGGCCCGGCGAGGAGCTCCAGAGAAGGGGGGGGGAGGCCTGCAGGGCCGCCCCCCCCCTCTCCATCCCCCGCCTGTCCACCAGGCCCCCGCCCTGCTCCTCTTGTGGCCGAGGGCGCGCACTTGTGCTGTTGGTGCCCCAGCCCGCCAGAGGTGAGACGGGCGTGTCCCTCTACGGGAGGAATGTTCAAAAATTGTCAAAAATAGTCTGGGCACGATTTTTCTTTCATATCTTGACGAGTTGTTGCGCATCTTCGGACTCTTTCTCATGTTTCCTCCACAATCCGCCTGTAGGGGGACATGCCCGACCTAACGCCAGGAGGTGAGACGTAGGGCGGCGACGAGGCTGGCAGCCGCGCCAGGCAGGAGAGCAGTGAGGGCCCGGCGCGCGCTCGCACGTTCGCTGAAGGCGCCGCCGTAGATGCGTCCGCCAGAGCGAAAGGTGCGGCACCATCCTCTTCGCCTGGTTCACCCCCTGCTTTTCTACGGCAGTTCTGCGTCGTGCCGACCGCCGACAGCCCCGCCGCCGGCGTTCGACGTTGAGCGCTGCCAGCAGCCCAGGATCGGTCGATGTTGAACGATCTTGGCGTTTCGGGAATGGCCGATCGTTCAAGGCTGAACGATCCTCACGGTGTCGGGAACCAACGCCAGGGTCGACACGACACGGACCTGCCGTAGGCCTCCCAGCTGGGCTCGGAGTAGATAGGGGTCGTAGGATCGCGCCGCATCGCCGATGCATCGATGATGCGGCTCGATGCGGAGCCCGACTTGCTGCACGCCGACGTCGCCGATGCATCGCCAATGTCGCTGGTGCCTCGCCAATCCATCGACGATGCATCCGCGATGCATCGGCGATGCATTGGCGATGCGGTGCGATCCTCTGACCCCATCTGCTCCGACCCCATCTAGGAGGCCTCTAACTTTGCCATCAAATCACCACACGGCACCTTGAGCAATCGCATCAGCATGTAAATCGTACTGCGCAGTCGACACGCGCATGCAACCACTACCAGGTGCTCGTTCCCTTAGAGGCTTCTGTCTTTCGACGATCTGCGGAAACAAAGTTATGACCTGGTCTGGCGTGATTTGCGCCACACAGACAAGACTGACGCAGAAACAAAGGAATCGCGGGAAGCTCCAGGCACAGAGTCAGAGAGTTCAAAGTGCATGCGAGAAGAAAGGAAAGGGATACCACCGAAGCCATATGGTATAGAGCTGCGAAAAAAGGTACCCAAGCACCCTGCGGTTTGTTATGCGAGGGAGGTGGCATGGGTGGGTCGAGAGGAGGGGTCAGTGTTGTATCGGCTATTTAGTGAGTCCATCCGCATCGACCTCTCATGCGTATTGTTGACAGCTGCTGCACTTGTTCTAGCAACCATATGGTTGCAAGGCGCGCGCCATGTGTAGCGTCAGTGTGGGTATGCCACTACTGGAACAGCTGTTTACTATGTAGGGTGGGTGTGCGATGGACTCTCAATTTGGCCTGCGTGAATGTCAAGAATTGTGTGTATGCCGTTTCAGTGGTATTGGCGTTGCCTTGGGATAGTCTGAGGTCTGGACGGATGTCACCCAAACAGAGAAAAGAGTTAGCGTTTCGCTAAGACCCCAGCGGCGCGCTACACTTGCTGCAATCCGTTGCCGAGCAACCTCATCCTGGCATGTTCCCTGTAGCTGTGCGTACAACGCCGCTGTCAGGTGCCCACCCACCCTCCAGCATGTGTGCTCTGGGCCTCAGGAAGATGGAGCACAACCAGAGGACGAGGAGGACGTAGAACGGCGAAGGATGGGAAAGAATCCTATGGGAGGGGGGAGATGGGATTATGGGACTTCTGGTGTGCGCCAGGCTGGAAAAGGGGAGGGGATGGGAGCAGGAGGAGGGGAGATGGGGCAGAGGAGGAGTAGGAGGAGGGGAGGAGGAGGAGGAGGAGGAGGAGGAGAGAGGAGGAGGAGGAGGAGGAGGAGGAGGCGAGGCGGAGGAGGGGGAGCAAGGAGCGG
The DNA here is from genome assembly GCA_963575745.1 of Prorocentrum cordatum. Classification (NCBI taxonomy): domain Eukaryota; class Dinophyceae; order Prorocentrales; family Prorocentraceae; genus Prorocentrum; species Prorocentrum cordatum. The sequence continues at coordinate 187,561 of CAUYUJ010015271.1, forward strand.
GACGGGATGAGGATGCGGGAGGAGGAGGAGGAGAAGGAGGAGGGAGGAGGAGGAGGAGGAGGAAGAGGAGGCGACGAGGTTGAGGAGGAGAAGGAGAGGGGAGAGGAGGAGGAGAGGAGGAGGAAGGAGAGGAAGAGGAAGAGGAGGAGGAGGAGGAGGAGGAGGAGGAGAGGAGGAGGAGGAGGGAGGAGAGGAGGAGGAGGAGGGAGGAGGAGGGAGGAGCAAGGAGCAGGACGAGGGATAAGGGGAGGAGGGAGGAGGAGGAGGAGGTGGAGGAGAGGAGGAGGAGGAGGAGGAGGAGGAGGAGGAGGAGGAGGAGGAGGAGGTACTTACTGCCCGGAGATGCCGCCCCTGCCCTCGGTGGGCATGGTTTCGCCGGCGCTGGTTTCGCCGGCGCTGGTTTCGCCCCGCTGGTTTCGTCGACGGCTGGTTTCGCCGTCGCTGGTTTCGCCGACGCCGTCGTCGCCGCGGGCGGGCGGACCCTAGCGGGCGGGTCGGGTCGGGTCGGGCGGGCGGACCCTGACGGGCGGGTCGGGTCGGGCGGGCGGGACATTCGAATAAGGGGCGCGCTCGACCGAGCACGCGCGAGCCATGACGGGCGGGTCGGGCCGGGCGGGCAGACCCTAGCGGGCGGGTCGGGTCGGGCCGGGCGGGCGGACCCTGACGGGCAGGTCGGGTCGGGCGGGCGGGACATGAAAGTGTGGAGCACACTCAACCGAACACGCGCGAGCCCCAACGGGTCGGGTCGGGTCGGGCGGGCGGACCCTAACGGGCGGGTCGGGTCGGGCGGGCAGGACATTAACGTGTGGGGGGCGTGCTCGACGGAGCATGCGCGAGCCTTAACGAGCGGGTCGGGTCGGGCGGGCAGACCCTGGCGGGCGGGTCGGGTCGGGTCGCGCGGGCAGACCTTGACAGTCGGGTCGGGTCGGGCGGGCGGGACATTCGAGTGTGGGGCGCACTCGACCGAACACGCGCGAACCCTAACGAGCGGGTTGGGTCGGGTCGGGCGGGCGGGCCTTAGCGGGCGGGTCGGGTCGGGCCGGGCGGGCGGCCCTTGACGGGCGGGTCGGGTCGGGTCGGGTCGGGCGGGACATTAAAGGGTGGGGCGCGCTCGAGCGAGCACGCGCGAACCCTGACGGGCGGGTCGGGTCGGGCTGGCAGACCGTAACAGGCGGGTCGGGTCGGGCGGGCGGACTCTAGCGGGCGGGTCAGGTCGGATCGGGCGGGCGGACCTTGACGGGCGGGTCGGGTCCGGCGGGCGGGACATTAAACTTTGGGGCACGCCTTCCCGAGCACGCGGGAACCCTAGCGGGCGGGTCGGGTCGGGCGGGCGGACCCAAACGGGTGGTCGGGTCGGATCATGTAGGTCACGCTCGGCCGTGCGCACGCAAATTCTAACGGGCGGGTGAGGTCGAGCGGGAGGACCCGAGCGGGCGGGTCGGGTCGGGCAGCTTCGCCGACGGCAGCTGGTTTCGTCGACAGCAGCTGCTTTCGCCGACGGCAGCTGGTTTCGCCGACTGCAGCTGGTTTCGCCGTCGGAGCTGATTTCGCCAGGCGGCGAAACCAGCCGTCGGCGAAACCAGCGGTCGCCCCTCGGTGTGTACCCGATCCCATGCGCTGTGTTTGGTGGCGTCGAGTCTCCGAATCTGGGCACTCGCCTGGGCCAAGGAAGGCCGCGCCATCCACGCACGCGCGCCGTGCAGCGCGCGAGCAAGGCATCCACAGGTCGAGCAGCAGGTCTTGTTCCTCCTCGTCGTTCCGCCATCTCCTCCGATCTCCTCTTGCTGCTCGGTTCTCCTCCTCTCTCCTCCTCCTCCTCCTCCTCCTCCTCCTCCTCCTCCTCCTCCTCCTCCTGCTACTTCCCCTCCCTTCTCTCCCTGCTCCCTTCCTCCTCCTTTTTCTTTCCCTCCCTGTTCTTCCCGCTCCCTGATTATTTTCCGCTTCCGCCTCCTCCTCCTCGTTCTCCTCCTCCTCCTCTCCTCCTCCTCCTCCTCCTCCTCCTCCTCCTCCCTCCTCCTCCTCCTCCTCCTCCTCCTCCTCCTCCCCCCTCCTCCTCCTCCTCCTCCTCCTCCTCCTCCTCCTCCCTCCTCCTCCTCCTCCTTCCTCTCCCTTAACTCCCTGCTCCCCCATCCTTCTGATTCCCATTCCTGTCCCTGCTCCCTCCTTTCTTCTCCCCCGCCTCCGCCTCCGCCTCCTCCTGCTCCTCTTCCACCTCCTCCTCCTCCTCCTCCTCCTTCCCTCCCTTATCTCCCTGTTTCCTCCTTTCTTCTCCCCCGCCTCCGCCTCCACCTGCGCCTTCTCATCGTCCTCCTCCTCCTCCTCCTCCTCCTCCTCCTCCTCCTCCTCTCCTCCTCCTCCTCCTCCTCCTCCTCCTCCTCCTCCTCCTCCTCCTCCTCCTCCTCCTCCTCCTCCTCCTCCTCCTCCTCCTCCTCCTCCTCCTCCTCCTCCCACTCCTCCTCCTCCTCCTCCTGGTTGTTCGATGGCCACGACGTTCATTCGAGTCTTCTTTGTAGATGGATACGACAGCCTTCCCGCTCGTCCTCGTCTCGACCTCGATGTGTACATCGACGATCAGGGGTTGTCGTGTACGGGGAGGGCTCATGATGTCATCGATTCTATCGTCCAGGGGTCTCTGCATTTGCAGCGCGTGGTTGAAGACGAGTTTGGGTGCTCTTTCGCTCCGGATAAGACGGCGGTTGTTGCCAGTTCGAAGCTGATCGGCACTCAAGTGTCGGATGCGTTGCACAAGCTAGGAGGAGCGTTCTTCAATTCAGCTGTGAATCTTGGTGTTGATTACACGGCAGGGCGTGCTATTCGCGTGTCTGGCCGGTGTACCAAGCTCAAGGAGAGGCTTGCCAAGGCGAGCCGCGCTGCTCGGCGGCTCAAGCCGCAGACCAAGGTCCTGAGGCGTTCTGTGGTGCTCAAGGTGTTCTCTGCGGGGCCTATTGCGGGCATCAGTGACCATGACCTGCACCAGCTGCGCCGCACCGTTTTCTCCGTAGTTCGTCCCGTGAGCCAGCTGAGGTCTCTCACGACGGCCGCTATCCTAGATGGCGACCCCACTTGGCGGACGGCCATTGCGCCGATTCTCAGGTGGAGCAAGGAGGTCTGGCTTAATCAGACTAGCATGTTTCGTTGGACCATTGGGCTCCCCCAGCTTCGCGAAGCCTGGTCGTCTGTTTTCTCCAGGGCCTCGTGTTCTTGGAGGTCCGTTAGCGGACCCATTTCGGCTTTGAGGATGTCCCTTGTTCGCCTCGGCTGGACTATGGAAAACTTCATGACGCTCGCGACGACAGAGGTATGTCCATCCCCCTTGGCATTGTGTCCCCTGCCCTCGTCAGGTCCCTCCTTAAAGATGGTTATCTTAGGATGGTCGAGCGGGAGTCGGGGGACAAAAGGGGTATGCGTCCTCACCTCTGCTACGACGTCGTCAAAGAAGCCCTGGCCAGTTCCAAATTTACCAGCCTCGACAAAGCTGGAATCCTCGACAGCCTACCACGGAAGCGTTTTTCACGGGATCCCGTGCCGCTGCCCTCGATTATCTTGTGTCCTCGGTCTGCCCCTTCTGCGGCTGTGAGGATACCGCCTTCCACCGGCTGTGGGAGTGTCAACATGGTCCGGTCGCTGAGGCGCGCGCCTCTCTAGTCGATCAGGATATGATTGACGCTGATATTGCTGCTAAGGCTTCGGACGAGCATGATGACCTGTTCGTCTTCACTTCTGTAGCTTTTCGGCATCCCGCCGACGAGTACCCCCGAGCTCTCACGGAGGCAGATGATGGTCCGTTTCTTGTGTGGCACGATGACAGTCTTGAGCCTCCAGGTGGAGGCGAGCGTGGCACTAGCATGTGGGGATCCATCTTTGTTGACGGGTCGTGTTCTCGACATGTTGCGCGGGAGTTCTCACGTGCTGCCAGCAGTGTGTGCATGATAGGCCCCGATGGCAAACTGCTAGCTGAATTCAGGGCCCCTGTCTAGAGTCCCCTCCCCCATACGCCCCAGGGGGCCGAATTCAGTGCTTTCACGTGGGCCACGGTTCTTGCGAGGCGGCCTCCGGAGTCCACTGTATATTCGGACTGCTCGAATGTTGTCAAGACAGCCAACAGGTCTAAGGCAGAACAGCTTACTGCTAATCGTATGTACTCAGGTGCGTTCATTCAATGCCATGCCCAGCAACCGTCCATTTGTCCATGTGTCAAAGTGGCGGTGCATCGTGATATCGATGAGGAGGGAATTGGCCCTGACGAGCGGTGGTGCAGGCAGGGCAATCACCACGCCGATGTGGGAGCCAAGGCAGCTGTTTCCGTCCACCCGTGCGATCAGCGGCAGCTCGACGCCGTTGACCAGACTGTGCGCCATGCTCGTGCCACTTTGAAGCTGGCAGCCGGCCTGCTGCACCTGTGGCCCGGCCGCGATCTCAGTGGCGTTGGCCGGGTACCTCATGTTCCCGCTGCCCCCAGGGATGGACATCGCTGGGAGTGGTGGTCAGGGGTCTGGAGGTGTGCTGTCTGCCTTCGAGGTTCGCGTGGTACTGGCGAGCCACCTCCAGGCCGCTGTCCCAAAGATTCAAAGCTCCACGCGTCCCACCTGGACGCGTTGGGTCATCGCACGATTGCCTTTGACTGTTCAGACAATTCGGTGCTCTTTACCTGTACGAGGTGTAAGTGCCACAGCTCTGGAGCTTCCGTCAGAGGCCTGGCTGGAGAGTGCACTGTTCCTCCAACCCGTGCTGCGCATTATGGATGGGAGTACCTTTGCAAAGGCAAGCACCCCCATCACAGCAAGCGCAAGAGTAATGTCACGGTCAACACTGACAATTTGATTCAGTGTTTCAATACATTTTCGGAGGCTGAAGCCTGAGGCTTCGTCCGCCCACCGTCGCCGTTTCTCCCTCCGCAGCGGTGCTCGTGCCCCTCCCTGGACGGAGGGTTTTTGAGGTGCCTCGGGGCGTGGAGCCAAAACAAAATCCTCCTCCTTCTTCTCCTCCTTCTCCTCCTCCTCCCCCTCCCACTGGGAGCCGCAAGGTTCTCAATCGGTTATCGGCTTCGGGAGGCCCGTTCCTGGCGCAGAAGCCGTCGGACGTCGGTTTTTGACAGGCAGCGCACCCGTCAGCATGGATCCAGAGCGGATTCGGGGCCCGGGAAGCTCACGAGGCGCACTTGGGGGAGCCGTGCCCTGCGCCCCCTTGGGGGGCCCATCGTCTGCGGCGCACCCCTCGAAAGCTAGGGACGTCGACACGCTCCCAGGGGTAGAAGGAGCTCAGCTGCCCCATGTTGTGGCTGGTCGGCCCAGGCGGCCAGCGGTTGGCGCAAGGGCTCCCACGAGGGCGCGAAGTTATTCGCTCTTCGCGCTTCGCGGTCCTCGCTCCTTCTCCCCCTCCTCCTCGTCATCCTTTTCTCCCTTTGGGGGGGGCGGCGCGAGAGCGCGAAGTTATTCGCGCTTCGCGGAGCGCGAAGCGCGAAGTTGGGAGCCCTAGTTGGCGAGATCGAGCGGTCGATTGATGGATCCAGGTCGAGCGATCTCGTCGCCCAGCGGGGCCCGAGGCCAGAGGCAGGAGAGGCGCCACCACCGGGAGGGGGCAGCGAAGGTTCGCGGTGCACGCTGTGTCGTGACAGGTCTGTTGTGCAAGCGCTGCGGTGCACGCGCACGAGCCCCGAACCTTGGAAGCCGATCCAGGCGCGTGGCGCCCAGGAGGCGCCCACTAGCGGGGCACCGCCCAAGCCAAGCCGCGGCGTTGATTGCATAATGATGTTCCACGCGTGGTCGGCGCGGAGTCGCCTTGCAATCGGCGGATAGCGGCGCGACGGGACCGACAGGGTCCTCCGAATGTGCAACACAAGATAAGGCAAGTCCCGAGCGAGGGGGGGTACCGCGCCATAAGGAGGGCCCTTCCCGGCTCCACGCGTTGGTGGTGCCGCCTTTCTCTGGTCCTACGGGCAAGGCGCTGAAATGAGGACCACTATGGGCCAGGGAGGGGCCATCCTTTTCCGGGGCGCTCCTCAGACGTAGGTCGGGGAGCCTCCTCGTGGCCGAGGCCCGCTGCGGCCAGAGAGGCCGCTCCGCCTCTTCTGTTTGCGCTCCCTCTGGGAGCGCGGCAGCCGCACGGAGGGCATGGCGGGCGGTAGGGCTCCCCTCCTTCCCTCGGGAGGGAAAGAAACACACCGACATCGTCGACTCTCAGGGAAATAAGGGAAAGTATGGGAAGTGTGGGGGGGGAGACGAACACGCGGAAAATACGGGGAAATGTGGGGAATCCTGAAATTGTGTCGATATATATATATATATATGAATATATGTGTGTGTGTGTGTGTGTGTGTGTGTGTGTGTGTGTGTGTGTGTGTGTGTGTGTGTGTCCCAGGGCCCCTTTATTTCCCTCGTCGTGGCTGCGCGACTGCAGGGGCTTCGGGCCCCTCGTCCGCTCGGCCGCTGCCGGGAGGAACCCGGCCAGCTCCGAGGCGGAGGTCGCCCCTGCTCTCGGGGACCCCCGCTGCTGGGAGCGAGGGCAGCGGGGGCGGCCAGACCTGGGTGCACGTTGTCCTGTGCGCTGCCCTTCCCAGCAGGGCAGGACCTCGGGGTCCACCTCACGGGCACGGTGAGGTTGCCATGGGACTGTGTAGTGAGTTGTGCTGCTCCATTTGTGGCCGAGGCCCTCAGACCCCTGGAGGCTCCTGGGGCTCGTAACGCGGAAAAAAACGCTGTCAACAGCGGAACACGCATGTTTGCTGCCCGGGGGAGGAGCAGAGAGAACGGCGCTGCTGCGCGCCCCTCGTCGCCACAGCTGGATGCGCCGCGAGGTCATGGCCAGAGCACGCCCTGGGAGAGGCCCAGGGAACAGCGGTATGGGCACTCCCCGCCTCCTTGTTTTCCAGGGTCAGTGGACAGGAGATGGCTTGTCATAAGATGGCCTTCAAAATGGCGGATATCTTCGGCAAGCAGCAGTGCCGGTGTCAGTGGTGCTGGGTGCTTCGTAGTCGATACCTCCCCCTTGCTCTTGTCCCGCCGAGCCGGTCTGTGGCTCCGTTTTTGCTGTCCTGGTGCTGAGCAGCCAGCGCTGCTAGGGACCATGCTTCCCGTCTGGGTGACAAGCTCCCTCTATCAACATCGACATCTTGAGTGCATCTCGGGGGCTGGGGAGGTAGGTGCGGGCTAGGTGTCAGCCGAATCTCGACCTTGCCGTCAGCTACTTGCGCGGAGCCAGCGTATGGCGCCAATCGAAAGGAACAAGCCGAGGCCCAACTGGTCGAGATTTAACAAGGGGATCGCGTCTCGCGCAGCAGCAGCGATCAATACGTACGGGGATACAAGGCAGTTGAGTGCAGCATTGGGCGTGCTTCAAGATGTTTCGCGGAAGAGCACGGGACTTAGCACGGTCTTGTACACGGTCACAATCAACGTGTGCCGGAAGTGCGGTCAGTGGCAGCAGGCCGTGTCATTGCTCAGCGAGTTGATAGAGGTGGAGCTGGAGCCCGACGCGGTCTGTTACAATGCTGCCATAAGCGCGTGTGAAAAAGGCGGGCATTGGCAGCAGGCGCTGTCACTGCTCAGCGATCTATGCAACGCAAGTTTGGAAGCGGACGTGGTCAGCTACAGTGCCGGAATCAGCGCGTGTGCGAACTGCGGGCAGTGGCAGCAGGCGCTTCTATTACTCGACGAGCTGCTTGGAGCCAACCTAGATGCCGACTTGATTAGTTTCGCTGCAGGAATCAGCGCGTGCGAGAGAGGCGGACAGTGGCAGCATGCATTGTTCTTGTTTAGCGAGTCGTTGGAAGCGAGACTGAAACCGAATGTTATCAGCTACAGTGCCGCAATCAGCGCGTGCGAAAAAGGCGCCCAGTGGCAACACGCGTTGTCTTTACTGAACGAGTTGTGGAATGCGAGGTTGGAAGCCGACACGATCAGCTGCAGTGCTTGCATCAGCGCGTGCGACAGTAGCGGGCAGTGGCAACATGCCATAGCGTTGTCGAAGCGTTTGCTGGAGTCAACGTTGGAGCCGACAGTTATCAGCTACAGTGTCGGAATTAGCGCGTGCGAGAGCGGTGGACAATGGCAGCAAGCATTGTTGTTTCTCAGGGGGTTGTGCAATGCGAACCTCGAGGCTGACCTAATCAGCTATGTTGCGGGAGTAAGTGCGTGTAATTGGTGTGGGCAGTGGCAACATGCATTGAACGTGTTCGACGAGTTATTGCGATCGAGGTTGCCGATGAACACTGCTGGCTACAGTGCTGGCATCAGCGCGTGTGAGAAAGGTGGCCAGTGGCAGCAGGCGTTGTCATTGCTCAGACAGCTGTTGGAAGTAAACCTGCAGGCGGATGTGGTGAGCTATAGTGCTGGCATCAGCTCGTGCGGGAAAAGCGGGCAGTGGAAGCGGGCGCTGTCGCTGCTCAGCGAGCTGTGCGAAAGGAATCTGGAGGCGGATGCAGCCAGCTACAGCGCTGTAATCAGCGCGTGCGAGAAGGGTAGGCAGTGGCAGCAGGCACTGTCATTACTGAGACAGATGTTGGAGGTGAGTTTCGAACCAACCGCCATGAGCTACAACGCTGGAATCAGCGCGTGCGAGAAATCCTGGCAGTGGCAGCGCGCACTGTCGCTGTTGAGGGAGCTGAGGGCAGCAAGAGTTGAGCCAAGCGTCACCCCTACACGCCGGTCGTTGAAAGTAAGTATTTTTGGATTCCCAGAACCCAATCTACTTCAAGCGCCTTCCTACTTCAAGAATCGGTCCAATCTACTTTATCCGATTCCTGCTTCATGTTTTTACCTACTTCTTCCGACCGACGTGCACTGCACAGCAGATCTTCGTCGTCGCAACCTTCGTCGGGGGCAACCCCGCCGCGCACGCCCGAGGTTGAGAAAAGCCGCCGGCCGGTGGCGCGCACGTGGGGCGAAGCCGAGGGGCGGGGGCCGGCCTGCCCAGCAGGCTCGCGAGGCCTCCGTCTCTCCGAGAATCTTTCGGAGCCTCCCCCGGAGGCCAGAGGTCCCCTGCAGGGGCGCCCTCGAGGGCGCGAAGCTCTTCGCGCTTCGCGGTTCGGCTCCGGTTCCTCCTCTTCCTCCTCTTCTCCCCTGGGAGGCGGCGCGAGAGCGCGAAGTTTTTCGCGCTTCGCGCAGCGCGAAGCGCGAAGTGGGGAGCCCTTGTTCTGAGACCTGCCCTCCTCTCACTTCCCCCCCGCGGCGCGCCGCGGCAAGATGGAGCGACCTGGCGATCGTGCAGCCGCCGATCGTTCAGTGCCGAACCATCCGCGCGGTGCCAGAGAGGCCGACGCGGGGCCGCTTCGGCACGATGTTTCTTCTGAGCGTCCCGACCCTCAGGCGATCGCAAACATGGATCGAGGGGGTGTGGATCAGCGACGGGCCCCGCTTCCCTGGGGAATCGCGGATCTCCGCTGCCGAGCGAGGCGGCGCCGGCCGCATTTTGGGGAGGGTACCTCCCCCGATCCCTGGATTCGGTGACCGCGCGCCAAGAGCCATGGATCGCCGAGCCATGCCCTTGCGCGCCCCCGGCGCCTGCACGGCGGGAGGCGGCAAGCAGATTGGCCCCGATCCGCCAAGCGAGGCAGCCAGGACTCCAGGGTCTGGCCGGCCCCAGCTGGCGGCGGAGGAGGGTGGAGCGGAAGGGGGGGAATCGAGCAGTGGCGAGGCGTCTTTGGCGTGCCTGTAGGCCCACCAGAGAATGTTAGAAGAACCTTCTGTGGTTTCCGCGAAATGTTCTTAGAACATTTCTGGCTGGCACTGTCTTGCTTTAACACATCGGGTTCATGTTCTAAGAACCTTGTTTTGTTATTGGAACATGTCTGGGTCCTAAGAACATGTTGTGGTAGGCTTATAGGAATGCCGGGACGGTCGGTCCCTGCTCAAGAGATGGACCGACGCGCAGGGGCCGCAACGACAGGAGCCTGCCGCAGCGAGTGCTCGCGGCAGCGCGCGGGGGACCGGCCCAAACCTGGGCCAAGTCGGGGGACGGCCCCCCTGGTCGGTGGTTCGAAGATGGGGTCCTGAGGGATGTGCTCCTAAGAGAGAGGTTCCTCGAACAACGCAAATCCCCCCTTGGACCCCTTCCTATCCTCAGGACCCCTCTCAGGACCATATCTCTGAACCACCGAATAGAGAGAGAGGGACCGACGCGCAGGGGGGCCGCCACGACGCGAGCTTGCCGCACAGTGCTCTCGCGGCAGCGCGCGCGGGACCGGCCCAAACCTGGGCCCAGTCGGGGGACGACCCCCTTTGGTCGAGGAGGAAGAGGAGGAGCTCTCGTCACGCCTCTTCTTCCCGCTGCCCTCCCTCCCTCAAGCCCTCCGACACCACCGCCCTCCGCAGCCCCGGCCTCGTCCGTCTCCCCTCCCCTGTGCGGCCTGCAGGCGTCCTTGCCTCTGATCTTCAGCTTGCGCCCAAGGCCTCCTCTCCCTGGGCGCGAGGGTGCAGCATCGGTGCCCGTGCTGTTCAACAAACCAATGATCAAACCCACCAGCTGTGGAGCGTGCGGCTCAAAGACAACCAATCCTCCTCCTCCTCCTCCTCCTCCTCCTCCTCCTCCTCCTCCTCCTCCTCCTCCTCCTGCCTCCTCCTCCTGCCTCCCTTGCGTCGGGGGCCGGCTCCCGCCACGGGGCGCCCCGAAAGCGGCCCCCCGAAAGCCAGTCCAGCCTGCAGGCCTGCGGCCCCCTCCGGGGCGGGGCGTCGCAGGCCCGAGCAGCAGGCCGCTCGAGCGGGCTTCTTCGAGGCGGCCCCGAGGCAGCCCGAGAGGCCTCGAGCTGCCCCACCAGGCGCGCGGGGGCGACGATCAGCCTCGGGGGCGACGACTAGGGGTGGGGGGATCTCATAGCGGGGGCCACGATAACTACCTCCCCAGGTTTCGCAGCGCCCCTTCTTACTTCATCACGTCCCCGGCCCCCACCTGGGCCGCGCACACGCTGCCGGCCATGGTTTACAGCCCCCCCCCCCGCTGGACGCCCCCCTTTTGGCCGACCCCGACAGTCGGAGGCGGCGACAGGGGCGAATAGCCCAGTGGCGCGCATGCCACATGTTCACCAGGGAGCCTCGCCGAGAACCGTCGGCGCTCCTGGACACGTGTCTTGCTCTCCCCCCTGGGGTCTTCGCCCCCACCGTCCCGTCGTCGCCCCGGAAAGAGGGGTGATGATTAGGGGAGATCTGTTATGGCAGGTGCTATGGTAGCTCCGGCCCTGTCTTTTTATTTCGCGGTCAGTGGCCTTCCCTGGGCCGCGCACGTCCCTCGGGCCATGATTTGCGAGCCCCCCTATTGGACGCCCCCCTCTTGGACGCCCCCGGTGAATTGGGCCCTGGGAGGGAGCCACAAGGGTTTCTGTTTTGGGCTGGCATATCCACGCCTGTCGGCGCAAGGCGGCTTCTGGAGTGCTGCCGAGGGCCACCGCAGCAGTAAGCAGCGGCAGCAATTCACGGTGGCAAGCAACAGTATCAACCAGCAGTCATCGCAGCAAGCAGCAGTAGCAGCGGCAAGCAGCAGTAGCACTCGCATACGTAGCCGCAGCAAACAGCAGAAACACCAACGAGCGGCAACAGGAGCACATCGCATCGGCAAGCAACCGCAAGCAACTGCGCCAGCACAAGCATAGCCGGTAGCAGGGGAGCCAGCAGCAACGCCCACCAGGAGCAACAGGGCAGCAATCATCAGAGGCAAGGCGTCAGCATAGGCGGTAGGCAGCAGGCACTAGCCTGCAGACTCTGCCGTGGTAGCCAGCCGCGCCGGCGTGCAGCAGGATACACAAACATCGGAAAACCGCATCATCGTCGTCAGCATGCAGCAGCATTGTTCAGCAGCACCAGCACCAGCACGCAGCTTCACGCGCCAGCAGCAAGCCGCAGCGAACAGCGGGCAGTCGCAGCCAGTCGAAGCAAGCTGCAGCGAGCAGCAACAACTAATTAGCAACAAGCAGCAGCAGTAGGAGGAGGACTTAGAGGGGGGATGCAAATATGATTCATCTGCAATCCTTCTGGGGGCCCTCCCAGGGTAACGCATCATCACCCAACCGCCCTGGTAGACATGTGTTCATTAATTCCAAGAACCAGCCGATGCGCCGTATTCATTGACCGAGATCGATGTGGCATGCCTTGCCTGAGCCGCGCTAGTCGGGCAAGTTACGCGTGGAGCTTTCGTCCGCGGGCACCTGTGCTCTAGTTAGTCTCTTGCGCACTGCGTCGGACAGTGGGCAGATCGCGGGGGCGCTGCTGCAGCGGGACGTTCTGGCCTGACCACCCGTGCAGATTCACAGTACGCCGCCCGAGCTCCTCAAGACTGCCCCAGGAAACCCACAGAGGCCCCCGAGAGAGGCCCAAGGGGCCTTGTGAGGCTCACGAAAGGCCCGAGCGGGCACCAGGGCAGGCAACAGTTGGAGGCCTGGACGTGGGCACCAACACCAACACAGGGGGTCGCCTCCACAGGGTGAAGGTGATCCTAGATCTCGGCGTTGGTGGTAATGTTTCGGTCGCCTTGGAAGCCATAATATTACCACCATCACCGAAATCGGGATCTTCGTCCCTCGGTGGAGGCACACCGCCGATCTTGGTGTTGGTGTCAACCTCTCAGGCCTGCGCAACAGGCAGCAAACACCAGCCCAAAGCGCGCTGCTGTGTTCCAGGTCTAGCTCTCCAGCCCTCTCGGCCAAAGTCTGCAGAGGGAGGACGCCATATTCTCTGAGTGTTCCCCAAGACAGCGAGGATTCTCCAGAGTGCTCAAGACGCATCTTACATGGCTCAGGATGACCTAGAGGGGGCCCCAAGGTATGAAAAATCAACTTCCGAGACTGCCAGGACGGCTCCATATCACCAAGGTGGCCCCCCGAACGGCCTGACCGGGCCCTCGTGGGGCCCCAGTGACATCGCAGGATATGCAACAGTTGCTAGAGAATCCCAGTGCGACCCTGGACCAGCGTCACTGCGCAGCAGGTAGCAACAGAAAGCAGAACCAGCTAGCAGCAGCACGCTGCAGCAACAGGCAGCATCAGCAAGCGGTGGCGGCACAGCAGCAGCACGCATCCGCAGCAACGAACAGCAGCAGCATCTTGCAGCGTGCAGCGGTCAGCAGCAACAATCACCCGCACTAGGTTGCATACCAAGCAGATGAAGCACGCAGTGACACCCTGCAACAGGAACAAGTTGCAGCGGCACGCAGCAAGCAGTAAGCAGCATGCAGCAGCGCGCGCAGAAGGCAGCATCAGCCTACGCCTGCATGCAGCGCCAATTACTGACAGCAGCAACCAGTCGCCGCAGCGAGCAGCAAGAGCAAGCGGAAGCATACAGCAGCAGGCACGCGGCAACAACCAGCACCAAACATCAGTTTGCAGCAGCGCCAAGCCATGGTACGAAGCATTACGCACCAGCGGACACTCGTTTCCAGCAGCGCGAAGCAGCACGCAGCAGCAAGTGCCAGCAATGAGCACCAAGCATCAGCAAGCGGCAGCGAGTTAACGGGCAAGCAATCAAAGAATCCAATTCCGGAAGAAGACAGGCGATTAGTTCAGAAGTCGTCAGACCACCAGGCCTGCAACCACGCAGGCAGGACAGCAGGCAAGATGCCAGCCCAGCATGTGAACAGTGCTCGCATGTGCATGTGGCATTGATCTGTGAGTCAGCTTTGATTGATGTTATTAGTCCACGGATTACATTGATATCTTCTGTTAAGAAAGTCCCTCCCGCCATGCTGGGTCTCAACTTTTCTTAATTTTCGTTAACGAATTCCCAGAAGCTGGCCCAGTTTCTTAACGTTGGCATCTTCTTACTGATCTTCCTCCAGATCTTCTAGATATTCTCCCAGATCTTCCCCGGGAGCTTCCTCTTGATCTCCCCCTTGCTCTCCCCCCGATCTTCCTCTAGATCTTCCCCAGATCTTCCTAGATCTTCCCCAGGTCTTCCTCCAGATCTTCCTCCAGATCCTCCCCCGATCTTCCTCCAGATCTTCCCCCGATCTTCCTCCAGATCTTCCCGGGATGTTTCTCCAGATCTTCCTCCAGATCTTCCCCAGATCTTCCTCCAGATTTTCCCTGGATCTTCCATGATATTCCCCAGATCTCTCCACCAGATCTTCTCCCAGATCTTCCCCAGATCTTCGCCCAGATTTGTCCCAAGATCTCTCCTCCAGATCGTCTTATTATCTTCCTAGTTCATTTGACTAGATCTTCCTCAGATTTTCTCCCTGATTTTCCTCCAGATCTTACTCCAGATCTACGCTCAGATCTTCCACCAGATCTCCCCCCCCCCAGAGCTTCCCGCGGATCCTCTCCCTCCTCCTCCTGTCTCCCTTCCTATTCCTCCTCATCCTCCTCTTTTTCCCCTCCCGTTCCTCCGTCCTCTTGCCTGGGGGCGAAACGCGGATCTTCCGATTGTTCCAGATATTCCAGTTGTTTACAAGATCTTCCTCCAGATCTTCCCCGATACGTTGTCCTAGATTTCTTCCCGGACTATCCTCCAGATCTTTCCCAAGATCTTCCCCTAGATCTGCCCCCTGATCTTCCGTCATTTGTTCCTGCTGACGCTCTTTTCGGATTGCTACCACTTCTGTTTGCATTTCGCCCCCCAGATCTCTCTCTGGGTTTCCAGATCTTCTTCCAGATCATCGTCCACACCTCTCCTCCGGGCCTCAGAGCTGCCTCCAGATGTTGCGCCCAAACCTGCCCCAGATGCTCCCTCACGATATTTCCCTAGATCATCCTCCAGATTTCCCACGGCTCTTTCCTCATATAATCTTTCAGACATTACCCCAGATCTTCACCTAGATCTTCACCTAGATCTTCACCGAGATCTCTCCTCCAGATCTTCCCCCAGATCTTCCCCCAGATCTTCACCCAGACTGTCCCCGAGATCTCTCCTCCAGATCCACCCCCAGATGTCTCCTCCAGGTCTTCCTCCAGATCTGCCCCCAGATCTTCGTCCAGATCCCCCGCCACATCTTCACCCAGATCTTCGCCCAGATTTTTTCCAAGATCTCTCCTCCAGATCGTCCCCCAGATCTTCCCCCCCACATCTTCTCAAGGTCTTCCTCCAGATCTTCACCCAGATTTTCACCCAGATCTTCCCCGAGATCTCTCCTCTGGATGTGTCTCCAGATATCCCTCCAGATCTTCCAGATCTTTCCCAGATTTCCCCCCAGACCTTCAGCCGGATTTTCCCCGAGATCTCTCCTCCAGATCTTACCTCAGATTTGTCTCCAAATCTTTCACCTGAATTCTCCCCAGATCTTCTCCAGATCTCCCCCCAGATATCCACCCAGATCTTCCCCGAGATCTCTCCTCTTAGATCTTCCTCCAAATAGTTATCCAGATCTTCCGCCAGATATTACCCCAGGTCTTCACCCAGATCTTCCCCTTGATCTTCACGCATGTCTGCACCAAGATCTTCACCCAGGTCTTCCTCGAGATCTCTCCTCCAGATATCCCCCATATCGTCCACTGTATGTTTCTCCAGATCTTTCTCCACATGTTCCCCCAGATCCTCTCCAACTCTTCGTCCAGATCTTCACCCAGACCTTCACCGTGGTCTTGCTCGAGATCTCTCCTCTACTGTACATATTCCCTAGATCTTTCTCCAAATCTTCCTTCAGATTTCCCGCAAGTCTTCGTCCAGATCCTCCGCCACATCTTTCTCCACATGTTCTTGCATGTTGTGTTTCATACATTGCTGCAGAACCCGCGGCCCCACAATCGGCATCATCACCGGCACAATCTTTAGCACAACCACCAACACTGGCGCCGCGCTGCGCTGAGAAATTGCACGCTTCAAAGCTGGCTCTCGCAAGAGGGCTAAGAAATTCAGCGAAGCAGGATCTCAATTTATTTCTGGAAGATTGCATAGCAAAAGTTTGGAGCGTAGCCCTATCCATCAGCTACAACGCTGGGATCAGCGCGTGCGAGAAAGGTGGGCAGTGGCAGCAGGCATTGTCGTTGCTTTGTGAGGTGTGGCTAGCGAGAGTTCATCCAGATGTCATCACGTACAACGCAGGAATCAGCGCATGTGCGAAGAGCGGGCAATGGCAGCTAGCGATGTCGCTGCTGCAGGGGATGCGTGAAACAAAGGTGGAATTGGACTTGATCAGCTACAACGCTGGAATCAGTGCGTCTGAGAAGTGCGGGCAGTGGCAGCGCGCACTGTCGCTGCTCTGCGAAATGCGGGATGTAAGGCTGGAGCCGGACGCGATCACCTACAATGTTGGACTGAGCGCGTGCGAGAAAGGCGGTCAATGGCCTCTGGCGTTGTCGTTGCTACGGGCGTCATGGGATGCACAGCTCGTGCCAACAGTCAGCAGCTACAGCAGCGGGGTTCGCTCGTTCGAGGTAGCTGGTCTCTGGCAGCAGGCGCTGTCGCTGCTGTGGGAGCTGAGGGGAGCCAATTTAGAATTGAATGTCGATTGTTACAACGCTGGCCTAAGCGCATGTGCGAAGGGTGGGCAGTGGCAGTTGGCATGGTCGCTGCTGTGCCAACTGAGGGAGTTGGCGTTGAAGCCAAGCGCCAGCAGCTACAACGCTGGAGTCAGCGTGTGCCAGGCTAGCAGAGAGTGGCAGGACATGCTGGCGTCTGTCGGCGAGTTCTAGTCGGCTAAGCTAGCTCGTGCCATTTTGAGACGGTGCCAGTATCCAGCGCGTGCGAGTTCACGGGCAACGGCAGTCGTTTCAGTTACCCCTCTTGAGCTGTGGAGGACGCATGCGAAACCAGCCGTCTTGGTTATCCCATCGCGATGTCATGTGTGTGGAGCCTCGGGCCAGTCGTCTTCCAGGAGCACGCGGCGTTCAAGCTGTCGCTTTCGGGCGGCCGACGTCGGACGCCCAGCCTCGACATCGCGGAGTTCTCGGCCGTTGGTGCCCTGTCAGCGCCTGGCGTTCGGGCGGGCGCAGTGGTCATGGATCTCCTTAAGCGCCGCTGCCGGAGAACAGAGCGCCCCGCGTTGTTCGGTGGCAAATCACGTGAGCCTTGCATGTCCTTGGAATTCCGTCTTCAGGGCGCACTCGCGTGCGCCAGCGTCTGGTGTTCAGTGAGAC
Source organism: Prorocentrum cordatum (assembly GCA_963575745.1). NCBI lineage: Eukaryota > Dinophyceae > Prorocentrales > Prorocentraceae > Prorocentrum > Prorocentrum cordatum. The sequence goes on from CAUYUJ010015271.1 coordinate 204,551, forward strand.
AGCACCCACTCAGCGTCGACCCACATTGACTTGGCGTCCAGTAGCGTCGGTTCGCGTCGATCCGCAACAGCCAGCAAGATGACATGAGAGGCTCCTGCGAGTTGCCACAGAGCCACTGGCCATGCCAGGCGGGGCCAGCCGACGGTGACGCGTCGACTTGGCCACCCTTGCGGCAGGCCGCCTCGGCGATCGGCGGTCTCGGGCAGGTGCCGCGGGTGCTGGGTGGCGAGCCGCACGCGATCGCACGCCTTCCGGTGCCGAACAGTGGGGGGGGGCCGTGCTTCGAAGTGGTGTGTGTGTGTTTGTGTGTTGTGCCGCAGGCCCCAAGGGCCCAGTGTCGGGGCGTGTGCTCTGGCTCGAGTAGACTGCGCGCAAGAGGGGCCCTTCGCTGGAGTGACCTCTGGTGCGGGCTCACGCGGGTCCCCCCGATCGCTGAGCGCGACGCGATAGCAGCGGCCTGCGCGCTTGGGTTTGGCCCCCTCGCGCCCCTGAAAGGCCGCGCACCAAAGGTCGCTTTTCGCATGTAGTCGATCGAAGAACAAATAACCGCGGAAGCATGCGCATTCGAAACTTCGCGGATTTCTGAATTGGCGCTGGACCCCCTGGCCGCAGGGCCCCTGGCGCGCGCCAGGGGGGTCCAGCGCCTATCCAAGAAATCTGCGCGGACCTCCAGAAATTATGTTTATGCAGCTTTCTGCTCCTCTGCATCTACCCCAGGGCCGCTGTCGGTGGCGTGTGCTTTGGCGCCACGCCCGCGGGCGACCAGCCAGCCAGATCGGGGCCGACGGTTGCCGACAGCGAAGGTGTTCATCAGTCACTCGCAGGAGGGGGGTAGGGGGAGGGGGAAGGCTTCTTAGAAGCACCCCTGCCTCTTAGAAGGCGCGGGCCTTCTCTGTAGATGTAGGGCCACCGCCTTGTGAGAAGCGGCCTCCTTCTCAGAAACTCCCCCCCCTCTCCCTACCCCCTTGTGCGTGCCGCCAACCCGAGGCGGGAATTTATACATGACCACCGCCTGGAGCATCAATTTTCGGAGACCTCGGCAGGCGGTGGACATGGATGTATTCGGGCCCCTGGGGGCCAAACTGTATCCATATCCGCCGCCCGCTGGGGCACCAGGACGTCGGTTCCCAGGCGGTGCACATGGATGAATCCCCGCCTCGCGGCCAAGTTCAGGGAGGCCAGCAGCCGCCGAAGGCTCGACAGCTGCCGGCCCGCGCGCAGCGGGGGGTCGGCCGTCCCCCGAGCCGTGCGCGCCGGCCGATCGCCAGCAGGGGCGGGGAAGACGCCCGCCGCTCGCCGCTCCCTCGCGGCCCGTCGGGGGGAGGCGAGAGGCCGCCGCTCTTTTTTTTGTTGGTGTCCCCGCAGCTGCCTGGAGGGTGTCTCCGAAGGGCTTAGGCGACCTGTCCTCCTCCTCCTCCTCCTCCTCCTCCTCCTCCTCCTCCTCCCTCCTCCTCCTCCTTCTCCTCCTGCTGCTCCTCCTCCTCCTCCTCCTCCTCCTCCTCCTCCTCCTCCTCCTGCTCCTCCACGGGCCTACACGGCCTACACGGGCCCCCCGCCTAAAGACCATTTGCCGTTGTATTTCGAACTGCCGTGTTGGAAAGGTGGAGACGAGGGCCCTGCGGCCGCTCCGCCGTTGGCTTGGGATAAAACGCTATGATGGGTACCGTTCGATGGGGGACGGGTGAAGCCGAATTTCTGGAGACGGTCAAACGTGAGTTGCAGAGGTTGCCTGTGTGGTCCTACCTGCACTACTCCTCGCCAGATGCGATCTTCGAGGGGCTTGAGCAGGCGATCGTCACGGCTGGGCAACAGCATTTCTCAAAAACAACAGCCCCAACTTCGACGTATTCATTGGACTGTCGTCGTCGTCGTCGTCGAGAACTCCTTAGACAGCGCGCGCACCTTCGTCACAGTAAGCTAGGCAATACTCCAGGGTACGCCAGGGCGGTCGACCAGGAACTCAAGGACCTGACAAAGGAGCTCACACGAGCCCGTCGATCTCAGACTCGGATACGGCGCGCCCGACTCGTGCAGGAGGCGAAAGACGCCATTCGCAGCGGTCGGGAGGCTGAGTGTATGCGAGCTCTTCGGGCAGCGGCGAGGTGCCGATATGGTCCTAAGCAGAGAGATGGCCGACTGGTCCTCTCGGTTCTTCCTGCTTGCGACGAGTGGAAGGAGGTGTGGGAGGGGCCTGGTAAGGAAGGATATATGTCAGCGGTATTATTGGATTGGGAGCAGTGGAGGGGCACGCGGGAGGAGGAAACGTACGAGGAGATAAGGGATCCAGCGATTGCCGAGTTGGCCGATCTAGACATTCAGGCTATGCGACGCTACGTTAGAGGGGCCCCCCAAAGGCGCGCCGTGCCAAATAGTACTATGCCCTTGACATTGTGGCACATGATGTTCTACCCCAATTGGCGCATTCGAAGCCGAGCGGGTCTTGGGACGGAAAAGAAAAGTCTATCGGTGAATATTGTCTGGGACGTTTTACGGATCGGGTTGGAAAAGGTCCGGGCATATTGTGCCTCGCCATTATATTGGCATCTGTCCCAGGGAGCCGCCCTACACAAAAACATGCTGCACGGCCCGAAGGGGAGAAGGGTGGTCCACGTGTGTACCTGTCGCAGGTAAAGCGTTCTTCGCCTCTCGGGTCCGCGGCCAGGCCACCCTGCACGACCATGGCTTCGTGAAAGGCCGACGTCGTGAGAATCCATCCGATCTTGATTGCCCAGGTAGTGAGCCACAGGTTGCGCCAGATCCGCAGGACCCACTGCATGACCTTGAAGGACATGACACATGCCTTCGCCAGCACTTCGTGAGACTCCATGGACGTTAGCACGGAGTTGCACGTGCGGCCCGAGGACACGGAGTTATGCAAGCAGCGTTACAGGTTGTCCGCCGTAAAATTTACAGGCAGCGACGGCTCGATCATAGTTAAGACGCAAGAGGGCGGAGTCATGGGTGATCCTTTTGTTGTTAGTACCTTTCTGCACACATTTTCACGACCTGTTTTGCGATGGAGTAGGGGCTTGTTGGACGTTGACCCCACGGCGGGGGCCTTGAAGGGACGTTGGGGGGACCTCGTGACGGATTTGTCCATGTTAAAGTACGCAGTTGTCTGAACAAGTTTGTGATCGCTGAAGAGGGCATGACCTTTGTCGATTCCATTGAAAAGCTTTCGGGGGTCGACCAGCTGCTCAACCGTTGCCTCTCCAATTTCGGTTTGGTTCAGAACCTTGCGAAAAAAAAGAGTTATTGTTCTATTTCTCGGGGACGGGGGCGCCGTGCTCTCGTGGCCTTTTGAGGGGTCCTCGGCGTGTTGGTCTTCACGGAGTGCCCGAAGAAGACGCTCGATACCTTGGCCCGCATGTGGCTTTGAAGGGTAGCGCCCATTTAGAGGTCACTAGGAGGTGTGCCGCGGCCCGCAAGGCGTTCTACTCTCTGGGGGGGGGGGGGGGGTCTGGTCTCTTCCCATTGTTCGACGGCACAAACGCTCGCTTCTACAAGGACTGGTGCATAACGTTCTTCTTCCAGCTCTAGAGTCTGTCCATTTGTCCTCGGGATTATTAAGTGTCGGATGCCTGTCTAGCAGGAGTTGCGCGCGTTGCAATGCAGGGGGCGGCTACGGACTGGGAGGGGGACCGCGTAAGGTGCATGAGTAATAAGCAGGTCTTAGATGTCTGGGAACTTGCAGGCTCGCGAGTAGAACTGCGCGTGCGCAGGCTGCGTCTGTACCAAAGTTGATCCGCCGACCCTGTGGGGGGCTCTCGGGTCTTGGCGGTGCTCTTTGGGGCTCTCGAGATTGACTCTGGTTGTCCGCCGTGCTTTGGGGGCGCCTTGACTCAGCATGCTTCGCCGTGGGCGCGACAAGTCGTTGAGGACCTAGAGCTGGCAGCCCGTATTCTCGATGAGCAATGCGTGGAGGATGTTGCGAGGGACCTGCGGATCCTTGCGAGCAGCGATCGGAGTGAGGAGTTCCGCATGATCGATATGACGCAGTTGCGGCCCAGGGAGCTCTCTGTCGCGGTTCCTCCGCCCCCCTGTTTGGGGGGGCCCTGACGTCAGCGGTCGGCTTGTATATCGGCCATCTCCCCCCCCCCCCCCCCCCCCCCCCCGACTCTCTCGATGGCCCTCAGTTTGCCTGTCGCATTGTCGGATGCCCGAGCAGGTTCCACACTTGCAAACAGTTGCTGAATCACCTCCGGTTTGCGCATCACCAACAGAATTTTGCGGCTGTTCTTACCCCTACGAGCGTTTGTGTATGTTGCAGGGCCGTGTGCCGCGATCGTTGGTGCGCAGGCCGTCGCAGGCCGTCACTTACAGACAGCGATGATTAAGGGAGTATGAGCTGGCGGTGGGGGCCGCACGCTTCTTCCAGTGCGTCAACCTGCCCCCTTCGCTTGCCGATTGTGTGATTCGGAACGGGGCGATCTGGACAGTCTCTGTAGCCATCTGGTTCAGCACCACTTGACCGTATCCATATCTACGCGGGCAGCAGAGCGGCAGAGTACGGATGCCACCCGCCCAGGGCAACGAGGAACTACCCCTACCTGCGCGGTTCAAGGGCCGCAAGAAGCGCCGCGCGGAGGAGGGCGAAGGCGCGGCAGAGGACGCGGACAAGGACACGGGCGGCAAGAAGACCGCAGGCGATGGCAAGGGCTCCAGAGGCAACACCTCCAAGCTCGCGAACGCCATGGGTCGGCTGATCGTCGCGATGGATCGCGACCTCGAGGGGCCCAAGGCGACCGTCTACGAGCGCGCGGCGCTGCTGGCGGACAACGAGCTCGTGGAGGCGGCGGCGCGCGCGGGCAAGGAGTACAACGCCAACAACAAGGAGATGAAAGCGGCGCAGGCCAAGGGCGAGGGGCAGGACTGGAAGGGCAGAGGCCGCCCGCACCTGCACATCTTCATGACGCCCATGGCGGCGGCGGTGGCGCTCACGGAGGACAGGGGCGAGGAGAAGGAGCTGCGCGCGCGCGTCATGAAGGCGCCCCGCGACATCTAGGGAATGCCGTTGAAGACGCTGGGTTTGCTTGTGCGGGTCTTTCGCGTGCGCTTGCAGAAGCCGAAAGAGGGGGTCCAGCGCGCGGGCCAGTTCGAGTGGGCGGTGGACACGCGCTCGACGGCAGGCATGAACCTTGTACGAGCTCCCCATGAAGATCATGGCCTCGCAGGAGGCCGAGCGGACTTCAGGCCCAGCCCCGAGGGGGCCGCTGGTTCGCAGCATCATCGAGCTGAGCGGCCCCAAGAGCTGAGCCACCGCACCAATTTGCGGAGCAGTGAACGCCTCGCGGAGCTCGTCCGCAAAGGGGTCGTCTCGGCCGAGGCCGTGCAGCGAGCTACGCGGCCGACAGTGGCCATTCCCGTCGCTTCTATTCCCCCCGCTCGGAGACCTCCCTCTCGCCCTCCGCCGTCTCGTCAGGGCAGCGGTGCACAGGGCTCACGCCCTG
>CAUYUJ010015271.1:211115-237030 GCA_963575745.1 Prorocentrum cordatum
ACACACACACACACACACACACACACACACACACACACACACACACACACACACACACACACACACACACACACACACGCACGCACGCACGCACACACACAAACAAAAAACATACAGACAGACCACACACACAATCACACACGCACGCACGCACGCACGCACGCACGCACGCACGCACCCACACACGCACACACACACGCACAAACACACACACACACACGCTCATTCCGCGCAATGCCTTGACGTTTGTACGCGTACGCCTGTGCATTCATGTTTGCCCGCCAACAGGGAAATAATTGTAACGTGTTGTTGTCCATCCGCGACTGGCAAGGTGCATCACCAGCGTCTGTGCTTCGACACAGGGTCCCTGCCCTCCCCCGACCAGCGGCTGGCTGGGGCAGCTGCATTCCGTTGGAGGCTCCATGGAGTTAATGAATTTGCCCAGCACGTGGCACACACTTCGATCGGGTTTCCTAGCATGAGCATCTGCTTGCGCACGCGTGCGTTGGACGCAACGGGATGGGTGCTTCAAGTGGCAGTCTCTGCAGATCGCCTCTTTGTCCAGACCAGGGCACGTCGCAGAGGCGCTGCTTGCCAGCCAGCCAGGGCGAACAGATTCACCTCTGGACCCTCCAGCCAGGCGAACAAATTCACCTCTGGACCGCCAGGGCGAACATATCCAGCCAGGTTCTTGTAAGTTGAGCGCCAGCCAGGGCGAACAGATTCACCTCCGGACCCTCCTTAGGGCAGGGCCGCCACCCCAACAAACGAATTGTTGACGCTTCGCGAATCCCCACCAGCCCATCCGCGTGGAGGGTCGGTGATGTCTGTCCCCACCGCCCTTCCCCTCGGGTCTCCCCCAGGCTGGGCTGCCGCCAGGCTCGTATCCCGGTCTCGGGGACGAACGTCCCCACACCCTAGGGCTGCCCAGGACCCCCGCTGATAGCGGTAACTTTACCTCACCTACAGCGGCGGTTAGCTGCGACCCTGGACCCCCGCGGGGAACGACTGATTCGACGGATAAGGCAGTGCCCAACGGTGGCCTCCGGCGTACATCAGGCGGGCAGCTGTCGTGCAGTTCCACCCTGGGTCCCCCACCTCGCTGGCGATGTTTCTTCCCACCAGCTTGGCCTCACGCAGTGCTTCAGCCGGCGCCCGCGCAGCTGTGCTAGGGTGGCCCCCCACCTCACCTACAGCGGCGGTTAGCTGCGACCCTGGACCCCTGCGGGGAATGTCGGATTCGACGAATAAGGCAGTTCCACGGTGGCCTTCGGCGTACATCAGGCGGGCAGCTGCCGTGCAGTTCCACCCTGGATTCCCCACCTTGCTGGCGATGTTCCTTCCCACCAGCTTGGCCTCACGCAGCGCTTCAGCCGGCGCCCGCGCAGCTGTGCTTGGATGGCCCCCTGCAGTTTCGGTGGCTCCTCATGTTGCGCGGGATGACGGCCCCTGGAGGTCAGCCCGCTTCGAGTGGTTCAGCCTTCGCAGCCGCGGCCGCCCCCCCGGGCCCGTCCCACCCCCAGCCTGGTTTTCGACGTTCCTCGGCGGAGCAGCTCAGCTGGCTCGCACTCGCCGTTGGCGCGACCTGGGCTTGGCGCCCCACTGGCGACTGCCCATTGCTTATCACGTCTGGGCACTCAGACGGCATGTTGGACACGCAGCCCACAGCTATCGTCCTCACGCTCCGTTTGGGTTTTGCCACTCGGCACATCTTGAATTCACCAGCATTTTGCCGTGTTGCATGTGCTTGAGCACCCTGGACGCCCTCAGCTTGCCGCTCCCCCCGCGCAGTCAGCCGCTGCTGGTGAGTGGGCCGGCCGGCTCGCGGCGCGTTTAGCTGCAAATTAGGCCGCTGCCGTGACCCGTAGCGCTTCTGACTCCGCTAGCGCCTTCGCTAGCGGACGCGACCGAAAAAAATAATCCCCGCCAGCCCATCCAGAAACGATTCCCAGAGGAATTGCCTCGATCAGGGAGGTGGGCAGCACACAGAGGAAACCATTATGAGACATCTTGGGATACCTGGAGCCATCTAGGAGGTAACCTTTGGCTCTCCCAGGCGCTCTTGGCATCATCTTAACCAGTGCCCCCCCCCAAGAGGCCAACATGTTGCTAAAACCTTAGTATTCACCTCCGGATATTCCGTAGGGCAGGGCCGCCACCCCAGCAAACGAATCGCTTTGCAGCGGGGGCGGCGCCCCGCATGCTCCCGCGCGCGCGCGGGAGCGTGCGCGCGCGAAGCATTGGTGAGGAGCAAAAGCGGAGGGAGGAGGAGGAGGAGGAGGAGGAGGAGGAGGAGGAGCAGGAGGAGGAGGAGGAGGAGGAGGAGGAGGAGGAGGAGGAGGAGGACGGAGGAGGAGGAGGAGGAGGAAGGAGGAGGGAGGAGGAGGGGTAGGAGGAGCAGCAGCAGCAGGAGGAGGAGGAGGAGGAGGAGAAGGAGCAGGAGGAGGAGGAGGAGGAGGAGGAGAACGAGGAGGAGGAGGAGACTGGAGGCGAGCAGGGGGAGGAGGAGGAGGAGCAGCAGGAGAGGAGGAGAGGGAGGAGAGTGGAGGCACTAGAGGGAGGGAGACCGAGGAGTCGAAGGGGCCATGCGCCCAAGCGCCCCCCCCCCCCCGCGCACAGCGTGCCCACCTCCCCCAATTGCGAGCCCGCTGCCCGCGGGACGACACCGACGACGATGCGTCCGCCGCCGACGACGACGACGGCGACAGCGACGACGACGACGACGACGACGACGACGACGACGACGACGACGACGACGACGACGACGGCGGCGGCGGCGGCGGCGGCGACGACGACGACGACGACGACGACGACGACGACGACGACGACGACGACGACGACCGAGAGCCACGCGTAGCCCAGCCCTACGTGTGCCGCCCGGGCGGGGCAGGGTTCGCCGCCGCCCGCGGCGCCGCTGGAGCTCGCGACGCTCGGCTCGGCAGCGGCGCGGGGAGCGCGCAGCGGAGGCGCGTTGCGGCCCCGCCTCTCGAGGGTGTTGTTGGAGGTGTCCCTGGCCCAAGGCGCCTCCAAGATTTGCAAAGAGGCCTTCGCTGCCTCCAGAGCACCCCTCACGAGGCCAGGATGGCCCCGGGGGATCCCCAGGGGCCCCAGAGTGGAGCGAAGAGCTGGGGGCACCCGGGGCCCCAGGGGCAGCCTCAGCAACCCCCGAAAACGTAGAGCTGTGTGTACGGTCCGGGGCCTGGGCCGAGCGCGCCGCTCCGCCAGTTCTGGCCCAGCACGCCTGGGCGCGACAGTCTGCCCACGTCCCCACTCCCGAAGCGTCAACGCCCCGAGCCTTCGCAGCCTCCCGCCCCGCAGAGCGGAGCGACGCGCTATCAGCTCGCAAGGCACAGCGGGTCGCCAGGGCCGCGGCCGCGACACGCTGTGCAGGTCCTGAAGCAATGTGTGGCGGTCCGCGCGTACTTCTCGGATCAGCGCTGGGGCCCCCTGGCAGCGCCTCTGGTGCCGCCCCTGGTGCCGGAGGCGCGCCAGGAAGGGGGGTCCAACGCCGATCCGAGAAGTCCGCGCAGATGATGTCCAGACGAGCTCGCGTCGCGAGAAGTGTGCGGGCAAGACGGTGCTGCGGGCCTCGGGCGCCAAAAGGTTCGAGCGATCGACGGTCCGCCATTTCCACTCGTCATGAAACGGTCACGGCGGCAAGTTTTGTGTTGGCCGTTGTCGGCCTCCACGGGCCCTGCCGGCCTCCAAGGGCCCTCGACGGGCCCCGGGGCCGTCAAGCAACGGCTCGGGAGGAAGAGCTGGCCCCGGGGAGAGGGCCGGGGCTGAGGACAGGAAAAGTCGAGCCGTCGGACGTGTGGGTCCTCCATGGCGGCCGGCTCTCTTCTTCCTCCCCTTTCCTCTCCGATGCGGGGCAATTCGCACTGCCGCAGCCCGGATTGCTCGGCGCGCGAGCGGATCGCCTTTGCCGCGCCGCGACGGCAAAAGGCTGTCCGGGTCCTTCGCCGTCCGATATTCGAGGCTCGAGCGCTTCGAGGTTCTCGGGCGCTCGGCGTCAGTTCTCGGCGGCTCGTCGGCCTCCAGATGCTCTCCAACAGCTGCGCCTTGCCGAGGACTTGGGGTGCCCGGTTTGTCCCAGACGGCCGCCGGAGACCCAAGGCTTGACCCGAGCGCCAAGCGACGAGGCATCATCGAATCTTCCTCCATCTCGCAGGGCCCAGATCTATCCGATCGATCCGCTACGGTTAAGTCGGGCCTGTCCCCTGTAAGGGGGCAGACCCGACTTAACGCTACGGTCGTGGCTTAGGCCAGCCCGGTTCGGTTCCGAGGGTCCGACGATGTGGTGGGGCCCGATGCCTGCGCGGGAGCTGCCGTGCAGGATGGCTGCATCTCTTTGAGGGTGCCTTCGCCCGGGGTCCCGGGGGCCAGAGAGTGACTCGAGAGCCATCCTCTGCACATGCAGCTTGGATCCGCAGCATATGCTCAAGTCAGGCATGTCCCTCTACAGGAAGGGTATGCAAAAATAGTGAAAACAAATAGTCTGGGGACGATTGTTCTACTATGTTTGCCAATTTGGGGACATTGTTTGTCCATTTTCTTGATTTTTCCTCAAATACTCCTGTAGGAGGACATTCCCGACCTGAGCCTATCCCCGAAGCTGGGGCCAAACTGACCTGATGACTTTCTGAGGGGATCGAGGAGTGACCTGTCGCCGGAGTGACCTTTGATGCGGGTACACTGTTGCCCCCAGATGCTTGAGCGCGACACGACAGCAGCATCTTGTGTGCTCGGGTTCGGCCTCCCCGCGGCCCCGAAAATCGAGCACCAAAGGTCACTCTTGCCTAGGGTCACACTTGCGTGTAGCCGAGAGGTGTGATTCCAGCGTCCAGAGTGCCCTTCCGTGCTTCGGTTGATGATCAGACGTTTGCCGCCCAGAGAGGCGACGACAGCCTCGGCGTGGTGGGTTGTGCTCTCCATCCACATGAAGGGCCGCCCGCCGCCAGTCGACCTGGCTTCTGCGAGGACCCGCCCATCGCATGCTCACTGTGGGCTTACCCTTCCTGGCGTGGTCGTCGTCGTCGTCGTCGTCGTCGTCGTTGAGGTTGCAGTCGTCGCCGAAGGAGAGGCAGGGGCTGGCAGCCGCAAGGGGGGCGTCCAAGCCCGCGCCGTCCTCTGTACGGTGGGCACGTCAAGCAAGGGATCGGCCTGCCAGCAGGCTTGGCATCGCTCGCACGTGTGCATCTGTTCTCGGCGAGAACCATCGAGGACCATCCTGGACCATCGAGCAACAAAAGACACGCACGAAACCGAAACATGCACCGGAAATGGACGTCCGAGCGACGGCGAGCAGGTGCCCCACAGAATCGATCAGCCTCCGATGGTTCCAGGGACCCACAGAAGCTCTGGGGCACCTTACGTGGTACCCTCAAGGACTGACGAAGAACGTGCCCCAAGATGTCTTACACCAAGGTGTCCTACCGTCCCGTGATCTGTCTCAGTCCCAGCGTCCTTTCTTGGTAGTGGGCCTTCGGAGGCGCGTGTTTCGAGTCCTGGGGCCCAGGAGCATGGATGAAGGCAGTTTTTCCCATCCATCCTGTGTTGAGTTCCATTTCTGCCCCGGCCTGTCGCATGCACCCCACTCACACGCCTCGTGGCCGCATAATTTCGTCAAAGGCCCCAGTGGGAGGGGCCGCATGCGGTACCCGCCCCATTTCGGCACACCCCTCACGAGGATCCAGGGTCCGCAAGCGGTATCCGCCCCCAGCGCCAGGGCCCGCATGATCTGTCCAGCCTCATTTCGGGGCGCCCCTCACACGCTTCGTGGCCCCGCAGGGCGCTCCACCAAGGGCCCCAGTGCCAGGGTCCGCATGCGGTGCCCGCCCCATTTCGGTGCGCCCCTGACGAGGACCGTGGCCCCACAGGAAGCTCCACCGACAGTTGTACCCACTATGAGGCGCTCGCAACTGCATATGGCAGGGTCTTAAGCCAAGATATGTGTTCCCGGAGTGGTCCAGAGGTCTGGGGGTCACGTAGAATTAAGACGCTTTCAGTGGAACTCCTTATGGAGCCACGGAACGTGCGAGAGGTGTGCTGAAATGGGGCGGGGACCACATGCGGACCTCGTCACTGGGGCCCTTGGTGGAGTTCCCTGTGGGGCCACGAAGCGTGTGAGGTGTGTGTGTGTGTGTGTGTGTGTGTGTGTGTGTGTGTGTGTGTGTCTGTGTGTGTGTGTGTGTGTGTCTGTGTGTATGTGTGTATGTGTGTATGTGTGTGCCGAAGTCGGGCGGGTACTGCATGCGGACCCTGCCACTGGGTCTTTCGGTGGAGCTCCTCATGGGGCCACCAAGCGTGTGAGGTGTGTGTGTGTGTGTATGTGTGTGCCAAAATGGGGCGGGTACTGCATGCGGACCCTGCCACTGGGTCTTTCGGTGAAGCTCCTCATGGGGCTACGAAGCGCGTGGTAGAACTCCTCGTGGGTCCACGCAACGTGCGAGGGTTTTGCCGAAACTGGGCAGATTCCGCACCTGCGGAGGCCTTCTGTGGAGCTCCTCGTTGCGCCACGAAACGCGCGAGGGGTGTGGCGAACTGAGGTGGGCACCGCGTGCGGACCCGGCCACTGGGACCTGCGGTGGAGCCCCCTATGGGTCCACGAGTCGCGTGAGAGTTGTGCCGAATTGAAGTAGATATTGCATGGAGACCCTCGGGCCTTCGGTGGAGCTCCCTCTGGGGCCACGATCCTCGTGATGGGTGTGCCGAAGTGCGGACGTTAATGATGTTGTTGCCGATGATGACGATGATGATGATGATGATGCTGAGTATGATGATACTGATGATGACACGATGGCCATTACGATGACGATGGTGATGATGAGTATGATGCTGATGGTGATTGTGATGGTGATGATGATGACGATGGTGATGATTATGCTGATGATGATGACGATCATGATGATTATGATGATGCTGGTGGTGATGGTGATGGTGGCGATGATGATGATGATGCTGATGATGATAATGATGATGATGATGATGATGATGATGATGATGCTGAAGATGATATTGCTGCTACGGCTGATGATGCTGATGGTGATGATGATTTGAGGAGGAGGAAGAGGATTGCGATGACGCTGATGGCGGAAGTGATGGCGGTGGCGATGCTGGTGGTGATGGCAATGTTGATGATGGTCACGATGGTGGTCATGATGATGATGATGCTGATGATGATGCTGATGATGATGGTGATGGTGACGATGATGATGATGATGATGATGATGATGATGATCATGATGATGATGATGATGATGATGATGATGATGATGATGGCGACGAGGATGATGATAATGATGATAATGATGATAATGCGGTGATGATGATGTCGAGGATGATGTAACTGAGGACTCTGAAGGTGGTGGTGATGTTGATGCGTGTGATGATGGTGCTGAGGCGTTGGTGTGATGATGGTGATGGAGATGGCGTTGGTGATGATGATGATGATGATGATGATGATGATGATGATGATGATGGTGATGGTGATGGTGGTGACGATGATACCCGATGCTGCTGACGCCGATGATGATGGCGATGCCGGCAACGATGACGATGGTGATGATGATGCCGATGATGATGGCTATGCTGATGCTGATGATGATGCTGCTGCTGATGCTGATGATGCGGATGATGTTGACGATGGTGACAATGATGAAAATGATGATGCTGCTGCGGATGATGATGTTGATGATGCGGATGATGAGGAGAAGTAGGAGTATTGCGATGATGGTGATGGTGGAAGTGATGGCGGTGGCGATGCTGGTGGTGATGGCGATGACGATGATTGCCACGATGGTGGTGATGCTGATGTTTGTGATGATAATGAGGAGGATGAGGATGAGGATGATGCTGCTGCTGCTGATCCTGATGCTGCTGCTGCTGATGATGACAATGATGATGATGACGATGGTGAAGCTGAGGGTGATGTTTATAGTTGTCAAGATGAGGATGATGGTGATGGTGCTGACGATGGCGATGAGTACATGCGGAGGGCAGAGGTAAGGATGGGAGAAGGGGGAGGAGGAGGAGGAGGAGGAGGAGGAGGAGGAGGAGGAGGAGGAGGAGGAGGAGGAGGAGGAGGAGAGGAGACAGGCGACAAGAGGAGAGGAGGAGGAGGACGCTGGGCACTGTGCTGACCAAAACGGGGACCCTACACCACAGGATGGTTGGGAAGGATGGCCACGCTGTGCTCAGAAGGGGCTCGAGTCCTGAGGCTATTCCTCGTGTGTTGGTCGGGGAGCCTTCGGCGGCCGAGGCCAGCCGTGTTCAGAAAGGCCCGTTTGTGGTTTATTCCGTTTTCCTGCTGGTAGCATCAAGTCGGGCCTGTCCCTCTGCAGGGGCAAAACTAGTCAAAACATAGTTTGGGGACTACTTTTTCCCAACCATCCTGTGGTGTTGGGTCCTCGTTTTGAAAAGACGTCGCTCCGCGTTCCCCTCTCCTCTCCTCCTCCCCCTCCTCCCTCCTCCCTCCTCCCACCATCATCATCGTCATCATCATCGTCGTCATCATCACCGTCATCACCATCATCGTCATAATCCTCACGACCATCATCATCATCATCATCATCATCATCACCATCACCATCATCGTCATCATCATTACCATCAGCATCAGCATCAGCATCAGCATCATCATCATCATCAGCATCATCATAATCATCATGATCGTCATCATCATCATCATCATCATCATCATCATCATCATCATCATCATCATATTTCTTTATTGTAACATCAACCAATCACCCTCACACGTTTCGTGGCCCCATAGGGGGCTCCACCGAAGGCCCCAGTGCCGCCGCCCGCATGCGTCACGCACACCCATTTCGGCACACCCCTCACACGTTTCGTGGCCCCATAGGGAGCTCCACCGAAGGTCCCAGTGGGTGTGCCCGCATGCGCCCCGCACACCCATTTCGGCACACCCCTCACGCGCTTCGTGGCCACATAAGGAGCTCCACCGAAGGTCCCAGTGGGTGTGCCCGCTTGCGTCCCCATTTCGGCACACCCCTCACACGTTTCGTGCCCCATTAGGGGGCTCCACCGAAGGTCCCAGTTGGTGTGCCCACACCCTTCACACGTTTCGTGGCCCCATTAGGGGGCTCCACCGAAGGTCCCAGTGGGTGTGCCCGCTTGCGTCCCGCACACCCATTTCGGCACACCCTTCACACGTTTCGTGGCCCCATAGGGAGCTCCACCGAAGGTCCCAGTGGGTGTGCCCGCTTGCGTCCCGCACACCCATTTCGGCACACCCCTCACACGTTTCGTGGCCCCATAGGGAGCTCCACCGAAGGTCCCAGTGGGTGCGCCCGCATGCGTCCCGCACACGGATGTTGGCACACCCCTCACACGTTTCGTGGCCCCATAGGGAGCTCCACCGAAGGTCCCAGTGGGTGTGCCCGCATGCGCCCCGCACACCCATTTCGGCACACCCCTCACGCGCTCCGTGGCCACATAAGGAGCTCCACCGAAGGCGTTCTCCTTTGGAAAGGCTCACGGGGGTGCCTCGGCATTTTCGAAGGTTCACGTCGACGCTTGAAGTGCAAACCTCGAGGATCGAGGCTCGGAGCTTTCTGGCCTTCGGAGGCCCGTCGTCGCCACGACGGTCTCAGCCAGCAACGATCCATGAGGCGGCCATTGGGGGGAACTCAGTCAGCGTCGCCCCCGCCGTTTCCCAGCTTCGCGCAAAACCTCACATGTCCGGCGGCGGCGGCGGCTGCGACGACGACGACGACGACGAAGATATTCAAAATTGCGGTACTCACAACTGCATATGGTTGGGTCCTTCGCCAGGATAATTTTGACCATGTCTCAGATTTGTTGCTATTTGTTGTTCTTCCTCCAACATCCGACTGTAGGGGGACATGCCCGACCCAACGGTAGCACGATGATTCTCTACTTGATGAAGCACTCGCGACTCCGGAGGCTTGGCTTGAGGGGGACAAGGGGCCCGGGAGGGTTCGCACGCCGTGCTTTTTCCAGGCGATCGCAGACATGGATCAAAGGGGCTCGGATTGCGAGCGTTTTTTATTAATTCTTTTGCCGATCGGCGCGGGCCCTCGCACCCCCCCCCCGTGGAGTAGATCTTGGCTGTTTTAGGCGCCTGTTTCAGGCAGGGGGAGTCTCCCCTCATAGGACGCATTGTCTCAAACGGTCGCACGAATCAGAGGGTCGGAGCCCCCCCCTACCCCCCATTCCGCTCAATGTCGAAACGCCGAAAAAAACGCTCACATTAGCGACGGGTCCCGCTTCCGTGGGAAGTCGCGGATCTCCGCCGCCGAGCGAGGCGGCGCTGGCCGCACTTTTTGGGAGGGCACCTCCCCCGACCCATTGGCGACCGCAAGTTCATGGATCGCTGATCCATATTTGCGCGCCGCCGGATTTGTCGCGGCTTTCCGCCGCCGAGCGAGGCGGCGCTGGCCGCATTTTTGGGGAGGGCACCTCCCCCGATCCATGGATTTGGCGACCGCGCGCCAAATCCATGGATCGCTGATCTATGTTTGCGCGCCCCCGAATGTGTGTTGCCTCTCACACCGCCCAAGGTGTCAGAGTCCCCCCCCGGTGCCTCCTACGTAACCTTTGCCCGAATGTTCGTGCTCTGGTGCGCGGCTTTCGGGGGGCCAGAGGGGGGGTGGGGGGCAGCTCCAGGCAAGCAGGCCGCAGCGCAAGCAGCGATCGGCAAGCCGCGCACCAGAGGTCACGCCTGGCCAGCTTCACTCGTGCATGTAGCCGACCAGTCAGCGCCCCACGAAGTCAGAGACCCGGATCATCTGGGGTAACTCGGGCCAGGGCTAACTCGGGTTCGTTTCTCGGGAATCCGAACCCGAGTTGCCCTGGGCCCGAGTTACCCCGGATAACTCGGGCGTCCAGAGCCCCAAATCATCAGGGATAATTCGGGTCAGGGCTAACTCGGGTTCGTTTTTCGGGAATCCAAACCCGAGTTACCCCGTGCCCGAGTGACCCCGGATAACTCGGGCGCCCAACTAAGGAGTCGGGGTCCTCCCGTGAACGCCGTTTTTGGAGCCAGTTGTTCGCCACCAGGCCCAATAATAGGCCCAGGGGGCGATTGGGGCCTTTCCGAGGCCCGAGCATTCGAAACAGCGGGCTTCCGCGACGTCTCTTCGATGTTGCCTTCGGAGGTTATGGACTGGAAAAGGATGCCCTCCGGGCTGGCCCCTCCGGGGCGGCCGAGAGGGGGGAATCTGCCCCTTTTGGACGCTCGTCGTGGGTCCCAGCGCCCCCCCCCCCGGAAAGGGGGGAAGACAGGGTGGCATACAGCCAAGACGTTGAGGTAGATACCAGTATGGGCTCAAGCAGGGTCGTTGGATCTCGGCATACAGTCGAGCACCTGATCAAGAGACCTCCTCCTGAAAAGCTGGGCCAGAGCTTCTTAACCAGCCTGCCGGAAAGCTGGCCCCGTGTCTTGAGCACGTCCGCCCCTGCAGCGTTAAAACACCAGACAATGGCCCAGGTGTGGAGGATTTCTCCGAAGGGCTTAGGCGACCCGTCCTCCTCCTCCTCCTCCTCCTCATCCCTCCTCCTCCTCCTCATCCTCCTCCCTCCTCCTCCTCCCCCTTCTCCTCCTCCCCCTCCTCTCTCCTCCTCCGTCCTTCCCCCCTCCTCCTCCTCCTCCTCCTCCTCCCGCCTTCTCCTCCCCCTCATCCTCCTCCTCCGCATCCTACTCCTCCCCTCCTCCTCCGCCTCCTCCTCCGCCTCCTCCTCCTCATCCTCCTCATCCTCCTCATCCTCCCTCCTCCTCCTCCTCGGGTCGACTGCGGCCCCGGGGCAAACCGTGCACCCAGGTGCTGCTCAAGCAACTTCTGGGACGCTGGCCCAGACTTCTGAGGTGATCCCTTTCTTGAGTATCGTAGAACCGATCCCCATCCCCGCCAGCGTGGGCTGGGCCCCACTGGCCGATTTGGAGGAGAAATCTCGTCCTCCCTGACCGTTCGCCCAGCTATGAGTTGCACTGTCTTTCTTGTCTGGCGTGTTTTGGGCCCACGTGGCAGGATCGATCTGGGGTTTTGCCGCGTCCTGCTCGGCGGTGGTTGCGCTGCCAGCCCTTGAACTCGGGCTTTGGAGTTCCGCGTTGCTGGCCGTCCTTTTCACTGCCTCGCGATGCCCACGCCCCTTTGTTGCACGGCCGTGGGGTGATGTCTCCCCTGCGGTGACCGCTGCTCAGGGGGCCGCCTCCAGTGCAAGTGTGTGCGTCAGGGCACGGGGGAGACATTCGTCCTCCCCGACCGTCGCCCTCCGAGGTACTGGTAATTTGCCTTCGGCTCGGCGTGAGATGGGCTCACGCGGCAGGCTCGATCTGGGGTTTGCCGCGTCCTGCTCGGCGGTGCTGGTTACGCAGCCAGCCCTGGAACTCGGGCATTGGAGTTTCGTCGTGCAGGCGCAGTTGGCCGTCCTTTTCACTGCCTCGTGCTGCCCTCGCCCCCCTGTCGCACGGCCGTGGGGTGCCTTCTCCCCTGCGGTGACAGCTGCTCAGGGGGCCGCCACCCTTTTTTCTTTGCCTAGAGCGTGAGTCAGGGCACGGGGGAGGAATCCCCTCCCCAACCGCACGCCCTGCCGCGGCCTTCAGACTCGGGGCAGATTCGTGCACAGCCGATGCTACTCAGCCGCTCTCGCCTTAGGCGTGTGGTGGGCGGTCTTCTTCAAGGATCAGTGCTGCTGTGTTGTATGGCTTGGGCCCTTGTCCAAGTGTAGCTCGTTCCCCTTGGTCCGAGCGTGCCTGTGAGGGGCCACTCTGCGTCGGGTCTCTGGGCCAAGTCTCGCGCTCGCGACTTGGCACACCCGTCGCTCTCGTGCTCGCTGCTGCAGAGATTGTCTAGCCTCTCTGCTCGGCTGCAATCGTTTTTCACTCGTGCACTGTCTCTGGCGTGTAGGCCAGACAGTGAGGCACGTTTTCAACAGTGGCCATTTCTTGCGCAGCTGACGGAGGCCCTGTTGTTGGCGTCTGAGCCGAGGGTCGATCCGTGAGGGGAAGGGGCCATAGCGGGCGCTCCGCTGTAAGGAGTCTCCTTTCTTTTGGCTTATCTGGTGAAGCCGTTGATGGCAAAAAAGTCCCCTTCGGGTTTTGAGTGGTGTGTCCTCAACTGTGGGGGTAATTTGGTGGGGGTCTCGAAGGGGATGGGGGTGGGGATGGGGGCCAGTTCAATGATACAGATTTCGGGGCCACCTGTTCGGCTGTGATGGGCTCAAGAGGCGTTCCGGCTTCCAGGGCACTCCTCACATCTGGGTCGTGCAGCTCGTTCGAGGCCGAGGCCTGCCCTGGCTGGCCAGACGGGCCCTGCTCGTGCGTGTCCCATCGTTCTCCGTATGGCAGCACGATGACTGTGCACAATGGTCGGTGGCCTTGCGTCTCTTGAGTGCGTGTTTCCACATGCGGCCCAGTGTGACTCAGTCCACGAGTCTGGGGACCAGGGTCGCCATCTACCCCACGTCACTCTCGACACTTCGGGAATATCACCACCATTTGGGACAAGGAGGGGGAGGAGGATGAGTAGGAGAACGAGGAGGAGGAGGCGGAGGAGGAGGAGGAGTATGCAGAGGAGGCAGCGGAGGAGGGCGAGGAGGAAGAGGATGATGATGATCATGAGGATGAGGAGGAGGAGGAGGAGGAGGAGGAGGAGGAGGAGGAGGAGGAGGAGGAGGAGGAGGAGGAGGATGCGGAGGAGGACAAGGACAAGGACATCCGCATAAGGGGGTGCAACGTATAAGCAGGGCGCTCTTGGGATGCTCTTGGGAGGCGGTCTTGGGGCCATCTTGTGGGCCTCCTGGGCAACTCTTGGAGCTTTCTTGGGCCATACTGCGGCCTGAAGTCGCATCGGAAACGAAATGGAGAGAAGGCAGCAATCATTGATTTTTGGCCACCCTGGGGAGTCCTGAGGGGGTTCCGCGAGCGCTTGGGCCTATCTTGTGGTCCTTGGGGGGCCTCTCTGAGGCATGGTCATTTTGAATTATCATCGGCTATTTCAGACATGAGGGCCATCTTTGAGCATCGCATGCTCTCTTGGAGCCATATGGTGCGAAAAAGGACACCCTGACACATCGCGGGAGGACCCGGAAACCTCAGGTAGGGGTGGGAGGGTACCCTTCCCCGAAGGGAAGATGGTTTTAGAGGCGGAAAGAAAAGTATAATTAGACCACTTACGCCCACAGGTCTGGTGGGGGTTGTTACACATGGCTCCAAATTGGATGGCGATTGCTGCTCGTGCGGAATCTTGAATGCTGCCTGTGTGCTGAAGGTGGGTGTGATCGGTGAGCGAGAAATCCTGTGGCCTTCTTCCTTGACGCCTAGCCCCACCCCAGCCAAAACCCACCAAGTACATCGCACCCTACCTCATCCCAAAATGACCAGCTTCCCATGCAGTCAAGACATTATGACATAAGGAACCGTTCGAATTCGGAAGGAGTTTGTTTTTCCTCAGGTCCTTCCATGGTTACTCCTCTAGTGCCGCCCGTGCACCTCAGGGGGCGTGCGGGGTTTTAAGGGTGCTCGCGCCCTTATGGAGCGTTCCTCATGGCAGCTGCTTGACTGTAGCCATTTCAGCTCAAGACAGGGCCCCTCTGGACAGGCCCCGGCCAGCGCCCAGGTGCCCGCCAGAGGGCGCAAGGCATTATGCAGCCGGCACCCGGGAGACCGACGTCCCGTACGGGACCCGCAGGGCCCATGGGCACCACCGGCATGGGCATGGCCGGAGCGCGCCCCGGCACCATGCGAGGAACAAACAGCTGCACAAACATAAGTTTTCGGCGCTCCGCGGTTTCCTGAGGTCAGCGCTAGGGCCCCCTTGGCGGCGACTCCGTCGCCGTCCCTGGCGCGCTCAGCGCGCCAGGGAGGGGGGTCAGTCCTGACCCAAGAAGACAGCGCGGACTTCCGAAAACCTCTGTGGATGCCATTCCCTGAGATCCGACGTTGCGAAAAAGAATGCACCATCGCGAAGGATCATGAACAGAGCCCTAGACCCCATGTTTCAGCGGCGCGTTTCGGGCCGGATCGATCTGTGATGGTCCCGAGGGGCCCGAAGACGGACGACAAACCGCCCGGTGGGAAAAAATGCGACGCCCGGATCTCCTGGCTTGTTTTATTAGGGGAACGAAAAATAGCATGAACATGCAAATTCTGAGGTCCGCGCAGATTTCTCGGATCCGAGTTTTTATGTTTATGTCCGTTCCCCTGTGTCATCGATCGCGTTCCACTACTCGCAAAGTGCCCACTCGGAAACGTCCGAGAAACACATGTTTGCTCCGAAGTCATCTATCCTGGGCCCCCCGCGGCGGCCGCAGGTCTTCTGCGAGCAGTGACCCCCCAGGTCGTGGAGCGCGCTGGCCCCCCTGTGGTCTGTTTCTTCCTCGAGCCATGGCCAGTGGACTGGGCATGCCCGGCACCGCCTCCCGGCCGGGCACGATGGCGCCCGGCACCGCCGCGCGCGGCGCGGGGACCCGGGGCGGGGTGCGCCAGGGCACCGCGGCCAAGGGCCCGGGCGTGGGCACCCTCACGGAGGTGAAGGTTCGGCCGCGCGCGGGAGCGACCCCTGGAAGCAGAGGGGGTCAGGGGGAGGTGGTCGTCGTCCTCCTCCTCCTCCTCGGCCTCTTCCTCCTCGGCCTCTTCCTCCTCCTCCTCCTCCTCCTCCTCCTCCTCCTCCTCCCTCATTTTTTTCCGTGTGAATCGACGAGAACGCCGAGATTGTCGCCCGCAAGGGGCCCTTGAGGGGTTCCCTCGCCGACGTATCGCCGACGTATCGCCGACGCATCGCCGACGTCGCCAGTGCATCGCCGATGCATCGCCGATGCATCTGCGATGCATTGCCGATGCATCGGCGATGCGACGAGATCCTCCGACCCCATCTACTCGGACCCCATCTAGGAGGCCTCTATTGGTGCGGGCCCATCGGGCGCTGCGCAATGCGGTGGCGATATATTCACGCCAGTCGTTGGAATCAGGTGCCTTCTATGGACTCCCAGGTCCCAATCTGCTCGAAGCGCCTTCCTGCTTCAAGAATCGATCTGTGTCTGTTTGTGTTTGTTGTTCTTTTGCCCGAAGCCAATCTACTTAATCCGCCTTCCTACTTCATGCTTTCACGTCCTTCTTCCGGCTGGCGGGTATAGGGGGCCGAAGACAGTGCACCTTTGGTGCCCGCAAGGGGCCCTAGGAGGGGCCCCCTGGGGCCCAAAAGGGGCCCGAAAGGTGCTCGTTTTTTGTGGTTGTTTCTCTCTCTCTCTCTCTCTACCCCCCTATCTCGGCCACTCGCAGAGGGGGTCAGGGGGAGGGGGGAGGGCTTCTTAGAAGCACCCTTGCTCCTCGGGAGGCACAGGCCTTCTCTGTATACATGTAGGGCCGGCACCTCCTGAGAAGCAGCCCCCTCCTACGAAGCCTTCCCCCCTCCCCCCTACCCCCTTCTGCGCGCCGCCAACACTCCTGCGTGCATCCGAAAGGTCTCGGAGCGCCCCATGACCATGCAGGGCATGGCAGGGATGAAGACTGGAAGGAGAAAACAGGGGCACAGGCATGGATTTTCGGAGCTCCGCGCGGATTCCCCGGATCTGCGCTGGGCCTCCGGCGCGCTGTGCGCGGCAGGGAGGGGGCGCCGGCGCCGGCCGGTCCGAGAAGTCTGCGCGGAGTTCTGGAAGTTGATGCGTGCGCCTCTTTATCTTCCTCTGAAGACGGGCGGCGTCGGACCCAAGCGTCAGATCTACGACAAGACCTACTACATGGGCGAGCTGCGCACCAAGCGCCAGGAGCTGCAGGACGAGATCGGCAGGCTGAACAAGGAGATCAACGGTATCCAGCAGGAGAACAAGCTGTACAACTCCCTGGAGAAGCGGTACGAAACATTGGTTAAGACGGTCAGGAATCTGGAGGGAGATCTGGCAGACCACAATCTGGCGACGGACAAGCAGCGCACAGACACGCGGCCGGAAGAGGTGCACCACATGTACCAGGTCATGAGGCAGCAGAACGAGCAGCAGCGTAGCGATGTGGACCAGATCTTCCTCGAGAAGAGGAGCCACGAGGAAGAGATCTCCCGCATGGACCAGGAGATCGCGGCCATCGCACGTGCCGCCGAAGACCGCCTCAGCGAGCTGCATCCGGACCAGCGACGCGAGTACGAGGATCTCCGGGAGGAGAACGGGCGCCTCGCCCGTGAGCTCTCGGAAGCCCGGGAGGACCTGGACCAGGTTAGCGGGCGCCTCAATGCGGAGGAGGGCAGGCTGCGCACCGACTTCCTGCGGACTCGGTTCCAGCAGCTGTCGCAGGTGAAGACGGAGCTGGCGGAGCTCCGAGGAGGAAGGAGGTGCCGACACCGCTGCACCTCCCCGGCTGTCGCCTCTCTGGACCTCCTGGGCTCTTGGGAGGCCCTGATCGCCACGGCCGGATTCGCATCGAAATCCTTGTCAGAGAGCACCCAGGATGGGTCCAGGGATTTAGCGGTATCGGTACCCTGTGGTTTCCCCAGGAGCGCCTCGAGATACTCGATCAGGAGATCCAGCAGTGCAACCTCGGCATCCCAGAGCAGAGGGAGCTCTTGCTGAGCAGGGTCAAGAGCGACAATGCCGACATCGTGGAGGCCGAGAAGAGGACCTTCGAGTTGAAGCAGGAGAACGAAAACCTCCGGACCCTGATCAAGCAGGTTGCGAACGATGCGCGAGAGAAGAAAGACGATCAGGACCAGCAAAAATACGAAGTGCTCTTCACGAAAGACCAGGAGATGACCCAGTTTATAGACTCGTTTCCCTCCCTGAAGGAGCAAGAGGAGCGGAAAATTGAGGACAAGTCGAAGAACATCACAGCGTTGTTGGAGAGCATCTCGAAAGCAGTAGGGCTCCCCGCCGACACGTCGCCCGACGCCCACTTCAGCGACTTGCAGGACGACCTCGACTTCAAGAACCGACAGCTTCAGAATGCCGAGACCACACAGCAGCGTTTGGAGGCAGACCTGGCGAAGCGAGAGGGCGAGCTGGAGAAGATAGAGAGCCTGGACGTGAAGATCTCACAGGAGCTGAGACAGGTGGAAGAAAAGATGAGCAAGTACGAACGGGAGATGGCGGACAAGTACGACAAGATTGACGTGATGAGGCGACAAGGGGAATCCCAGTGTGCGAAGCTGGAGGCTCGCAAGAAGCAGCTTGAGGCCCGCAACTCGGCCCTGAAACAGCAGGTCAGCTTCCTCAAGATTGGCCACGAGGCCAAGCGCTCGCACCTCGCGGACGACAAGACGGCGGCCAGCCTGGAGGAGCAGGAGCAGAGGATAAACTGGCACGGCGCGAACCTGTACAACCTGCGCACGACGATCACCCAGAAGGAGAGCGAGGCGGACTTCTCGGCGGACCGGGCCGCCTGCCTCGATCCTAGCTGCCCCGATTCGCCCGTGCCGAAGCGCAGCACGCGCCGTGTGAAAGACGTCAGTGTTAACATCGACTACACGTAAGAGTGACCTTTCGACGGAGTGGCCTTTGGTGCGGGCCCGTTGGGGTCCCCCGATCGCCGAACGCGATGCGGCAGCAGTGTCTTGCGCGCCTGGGGTTGGCCCCCCCGCGGCTCCCCGAAAAGCCGCGCACGCGCACCAAAGGTCACTCTCACCCAGAGGTCACTCTTACGTGCAGCCGACAAAGCGCTGCGTGTCGGATCGTCACGTGCTGGCCCGCGTTCTGGCGAAGGTACTGCGCCAGACCTGCCCGTGTCCGTCCACGGGTGGAGCCCCGCGGCGACACGCGACGCGTGTCCGCTGGGTGGCGCATCGGGGCAGCTTAAGGCCTCGACTGGGCCGCCCAGATCAACAAGTCGCTGCAGGATGCGATGATGCGCCCGCCGCAGTGAGCGGCCCCTCCTCTTGAGGAGGGGCCTGCGGCGCCGACACATGGCCTGCCCCCGGGCGACCCCCCGGCGGGGCCGCGCACGCCGCGCCCCGCCCGCGCCTCCCTGCTAGGCTTCAAGCGGGCCGGTCCCTCTACAGGAGGAGTAGTCGAAACTGGTCAACAAGTAGCCGGGGTACGATGTCTCGACTGTGTTCGGGTGTTTCTGCAGATCGTTTGAGTTTGTTCCGCGTTTCTCTCCAGACCCGCCTGTAGGAGGGCATGCCCGACCTGCTGCCAGGCCTCGCTCCCTCGCGAGGTTCGCCCGCCTGCCTCTCGCCGGCTCCTCGCCCCCGCCTCAGCTTTCGAGTAGGAGATCGACTGCAGAGCTGAGCTACCCAGAATTAATCGGTTCGTCGAGTCTACGAGCAGAGAGACGTATAATGTTCGTAGATCCAATTACATTATGCGTATTCTCGTAGAGCCGACGAGATCGTCAAAAGTTGGGGCGCATCCGTTCTGCAGTCGATCTCCTACTCGAAGCTTGGAGGGCCTCCCGCC
This sequence comes from Prorocentrum cordatum, assembly GCA_963575745.1. Classification (NCBI taxonomy): domain Eukaryota; class Dinophyceae; order Prorocentrales; family Prorocentraceae; genus Prorocentrum; species Prorocentrum cordatum. The sequence goes on from CAUYUJ010015271.1 coordinate 230,481, forward strand.
TCTCTCGGGGCCCTCCAAACCAGGACGCTGCTGACCAGGCCTTCTTTTGACAGATTCTGCAGGCTTTTGCCACATCCGCCGACCCTGAGGAAGACCATGGAATGTTATTTGCTCTGTGCCTTTGTGACACTTGACAGGCTGCTGCCTCTCCGTCTGCGTGTCTGCGACAAGTCGGGCGGCTCGCTCATGACGGGCAGCGCGCTTACACCCACAGCGACACGCACACCAGGACACTGCTCACCAGGCCTTCCTTTTGAGAGGCGTCCACAGGCCATGGCACACGAAATGTCACGCCTCTGCCACAACAGACACCGGGGAACAAACAATGGCGCGAGCATCCAACGATGGGCCAACCTTCCACCACCACCACCATGGGCAGGACGGGGGGAGAAGGAAGGATAGGGAGGTCCTCCTCCTTCTCCTCCTCCTCCTTCCCCTCCTCCTCCTCCTCCTCCTCCTCCCCCTCCTCCTCCCCCTCCTACCTATGGTAGCAGTGGTGGGACATCGGCCCATCCTCCAAACCCGAAGGTCCGCGCGGATGTCTTGGATCTGCGCTGGAGAGCCCCCCGGCGGCGCCCTCAGGGCCGCCCCATGGCGCGCTCCGCGCGCCGCCAGGGAGGGGGGGGGGGCCCCGTGCCGATCAGCGAAGCCCGCGCGGACCTCGGAGGAGACCATTTCTTTACTGCTTGGGGCAGGACGGGCGTCCTGGCCCCCGCCCCCCCCCCTCCCCTCCCCCCCTATGACGTAACGCTCCCCCCCCCCAGTGCGCTCCGGGCACTGCCGCCGTGCACATTGGGATCCGCGTAGGTGTCCGCGTAGGAATCCGCATGGGAGTCTGGTCCGCAGTCGTCGTCGTCGTCGACGTCGTCGTCGTCGCCGGACCTCGGAGTTTTCAAGCGTTCCGTTCAGAGAAAGCCGGAAGGCGGATACGGTCGGACCCAGGTATACGATCGAGGTCCTTAGTTGCCTCGATACGCCCGTTTTGAAACGCAATACGTCCCGTGTTCAAGACGTCCGTGTTGATACGTTGCGTGTTGGCTCCACGTATTGGGCCACGTGTTGGCGAATGTATCGCGTCGGACCTACGTTTTCAGCCTACGTGTTGAGCTCCGTATCGATACGCTACGTGTTGCGTGTTGCGTATCGGGGCAACCAAGTCGAGGTCTCTTCGGTGAGGGTACTCTCTCGTTTTCTTCGTGCTTGCTGGATGCTCTTGCGCATCCTGGGGCCGGGCACCCCCGAGTGTTCTTCAGTTCGGGCCGGCGGAGGGCCTCCCGCTTGTTGATGGATTCTCTTCTGTCCTGGGTCCGCCCGGAATGGAGAAGGTCTCGCCACCCACGGCTGCAGCTGGGCGACGCACAAGAAAACGGGGTCGTCTTCGCCGACGTGGGCGCGTAAGCTGCCCGCGTGAGGTCGCGCGGCAGCGCCCTCGTCTCTAACGTAGCGTGCCGCTCCAGCGGCCCGCGTGAGCCGCGGCGTCAGGTCGCTGTGCCATCTCGCGTACAGTCGGGGCCGATTGGAGAGGGCACGCGAGAAGGACACAAGACCCTCCCGAGGGCCACACTGCCACAGGAATGCAGAAGGCACAGGACATCAGGGTACCCTTGGTTTGGCAGGGTCGACCTGCAGTGGAGACCCATGCCAAGAAACACACTGCTTGCCTGCACGGTGCCCTGGGTTTCTTGGGTGCCGATGGTTTTGCTGAGGGAAGCGCGACGTTCCCACGCCTGACAGTCAATGGACGTCCTGGGGCCTCAGGGCTGCGTTTCTCGTCGAAGGTTTCTTGTGGACTGACCTCACCTGTATTACAGTCGGGGCGCTGACGAAGGACCCCTTTTCGTTTGGGAGGGGCTCAGTGCTCCTTAGTTGTTTTGGATGGGACATCGAAGTTCAACTCAGGGGGAAAAGGGGCCTCGTTCCTTATCTAGGGCTCCTCAGGTCAACGCCCCGACTGTAGTCAGCCTTGGCTGTGAGGCCCTTGTTTGCTGTTCCCTCCGCGTGCTCGGCTGCGCCAGGGCCCCCTGGGTCACCAGGGCGTCCCCGTTCGGAGGGGCCCCGACGCTCTGCCCTCCCCTCCTCGACCTCCTCCCTCCTCCACCTCCTCCTCCTCCTCCACCTCCACCTCCTCCTCCTCCTCCTCCTCCTCTTCCTCCTCCCTCTTCCACCTCCTCGAACTCCTCCTCCTCCCTCTTCCACCTCCTCGAACTCCTCCTCCTCCTCGAACTTCTCGAACTCCTCCTCCTCCTACTCGAACTCCTCCTCCTCCTCCTCCTCCTCCTCCTTCTCCTCCTCCTCCTACATACTTGTTTTAAATGTTGCAAGAGCTTCACGGACTGAGGGCGGGCCTTTTTCGAGAGGTGGTTGTCGCGTTAGCGCCGCGCACATTCGTTTTCAACATTTACAAGAGTTCCACGGATTGAGGGCGTTTTTTGTTTTCAAGATGTGGCTCTCGCCTTGGTACCGCGCACACTCGTTTTAAGCATTTGCAAGAGTGCCACGGGTTCCCATGTTCCACGTACCAGGAATGGTGTGTCGGAAGGATCTAGGATTATGCAGGGGCAATAGTTACATTGATCCTCTGTGTTGAAGTCCTAGGATTGGCGTTCTGGCACGATTCAGGATCGTCAAGACGCAGCAGTCATATTGACACGTGGCGTTGAAACCTCCGAGGAAGAGAAGGAGAGTGAAGAGAGTTGAGCTTGAGAGAATGTGAGGAGAACAATATGGAGTTTGAGAACAATTGTTTTGGCACACTTCCGGGGTCCATTCCATCACCCAAACTGTTTTTTTATTTTTTTTTGTCTTGAGCGAGTTGGCAGTCCCTCAGTCGGCAAAATGAACGTTTAGTTTGTAGTGTGGACTCTTATCTAGAGAGGAAGGAGAGCTTGGAGGGAGGACGTTTTTTGATTCTGGTTTAGGGTAAGGGTTTTTTATATGAAGGAGTTTAATGAGGGTGTTGGTTAAGGGTGGGTTATAATATTTTCCAACCAACATTCACGTTGATGACCATGCATGACTTCTTGGTGGGTTATCACTGGTCCTCCCCCTCCTCCTCCTCCTCCTCCTCCTTCTCCTCCTCCTCCTCCTCCTCCTCCTCCTCCTCCTCCTCCTCCTCCTCCTCCTCCTCCCCCCCCGGCGCCCCCCGCCCCTCACAGACCGACTGCGACATACTGGCCCTCGCCGTTTGGTGGGTCGCGCGCTGCCCTCTGCAAAAAGGAGCGCGCGCGCCGCCGCACTGCTCCCGAGATCTCACGGAGCGCGTCCCGCTGCTCGCAGGCAAAGGCCCACGCGTGAGCGTCCGAAAACATGCACACACAAACGCACACGCACACGCACTCGCACTCGCACACGCGCACGCGCACGCACACGCGCACACGCAGGCGTGCCTCGGTGGGGGATGGATTGTCAGTCCCTCGCGGCGGCTCCGGGCCATTTGCGCGAGCAGCCCGTCTGCGAGCAGTGGCACGCGCCCGTCCACGAGCGCCGGGCCCCCGGCCGGGCCTCGCTCCCCCTGGGCGCGGTGCCACAGCCCCCCCTCGCGACGCACCGGAAGCACAGGCTTTGGCGGCAGCGGCCTCGCGCGCCGCGACGGGGCGGAGAACGCGCAAGCAGCCGGGCCCAGCGCGCGAGACGGCGGGGCCCAGCTGTGGGTGCGCGTGGTCGGGTGGGGGTCCCCGCTCGAACGGGGGCCTCCCCCCAGGCCCGACAAGCCGCACCCATGCCTTGAGTGGGGCCGAGGGCCGAGGGGCAGGGCCACCCAAAAAGAGACGTCGAGGTGGTCGAACGTCTCGCCGGCTGAGCCGGCGAGGATATGCAAGATCCAACCAGTCGTTCATGTCCAAAGTTTTTGGCTTGATGCCGGGTGTGGTGCATCAGTTTCAGCTTGACCGAAAAGGTTGGTTGTGTTCCTTGACGTCTGTTTGGGGTGCTCTGCAGACCTGACCCGCCAGCCCTACCCAACCCATGACCATAGCCAGTCCTCCTCCTTCCGACCTCCCTATGGGTACGGCAGGTTCGTGCGGCGATGGCGCGCCGGCGACGCCAGCGAAGGCGTTCGAGGTGAATTCTGCGACGTGGCAGCACTGAGGGACACGGTGGCGCCACCGGACCCGACGCAGTTCAACCTCGGAACGACCGGAGCCGCGATGGATTCGAGGTTGAACGATCGACGCGGTGTCAACAACCTAGGCCGACGCCGCGCAAACCTACCGCATGGGGGTGTGTTGCTCGTTCGTCATTTCGCCAGAACGGGCTCCTCCCGCGGGCGGGGCACACATTTTCCATCCGCGGCCTCGCGGGCGGGGCTCCCCTCGGCCGCGGCCCGACGTGGATGCCGGGGCGCCCCTCCCGGAGCCGAGCCCTCCTCCGCTGGGCGGGGGGAGGGGGCAGGCAGGGAGCCGGAGGGAGGAGAGGGGAGAAGCGGCGGAAGGGAGGAGGGGGGGGCAGGAGGACTGCCATGGAGCAGGTGAATCTTGAGGGGGGCTGGTCCCGAGGCTCTTCGCCGTGTGCGAGCTTCCAGGGCCCTCCGCGGGCCCCGAGACCGTCAGCAGAGGACTCGGGATGAGGAGCTGGTTCTGGGGGAGAGCCCTCGGGTCCAGGACTCGTTTCTGTCAGGGCCCGTTCCCTTCATGTCAAGAGGAGCAGGAGCAGGGGGAGAAGGAGGAGGATGGGGGAGAGGGGGGGGGGGCAATGAGGGGAGGAGGATATTGGCGTTCGCGCCACATCTGATATCGTGCCCCTCTCTCCCATCTTACTAGTATTGGCATTTTTGGCACTGCACGTATCCCCACCGACTCATCCAAAAACGATGCCCAGGCGAAATGCCTTGATCAGGACAGTTTAGAAGCATGTATCGGGACAAGTTCAGAATCAGCCTGATCAGACCCAGGACGAGGACGAGAACAAGGACAAGGAGGACAAGGAGGAGGAGGAGGAGGACGAGGACGAGCAGGAGGACGAGGAGGAGGACGAGGATGAGGGCGAGGAGGAGCAGGAGGACGAGGAGCAGAAAGAGGAGGACGAGGACGAGCAGGAGGTGGATGAGGAGGAGGTGGAGGAGGAGGAAGAGGAATAAGAGGAGGGCAAGGAGGAAGAGGGAGGACGAAGATAAGGAGGAAACAGAGGGAGGAGGACGAGGAGGAGGAAGAGGAGGAGGAGCAGGAGGAGGAGGAGGAGGACTTTGGCAGCCGTGTCAGGAGTCTCTCTGAGGGTTCTCTTGGGACTCTCTCGCGGCTCCTCACGGGGCCCTCTCTGGGATATTTTGAAAGGGTTTGGGGGGTTCCCTATGGCGTCTTTTTCGAGCGGTCTTGGGGCCCTCTTGGTGGCCTTTTGGGAGCCCTCGACGGCCTCTCGGGGCCATCTCGGAGGGGGGGATTGTTTTTCTCTGCTGGAGCAATGCAAATCGCTAATTTTGGGGCGGCTCTGGGGCGGTCCTCGGGCCGTCTTTGGGGCCTCTTGGCCCCCTCTTAGCGCTACCCTGGGCCATCTCGAGGACTCGAAACAGAATTGGAAGCGCGGGACGGCAAACACCGTTGATGCTCCCAAGGTTTTTGAGTGATGGATTTGGCGACCGCGCGCCAGATCCATGGATCGCCATGTCAGGAAAATCTTCGGCTATATTGAGCCAACTTGGGGGCCATCTTGGCGGCCATATTTGAGCTTCTGGGGCCTTCTTGGAGCCATCTTCGGCCAAGATGGCGGGGTTTCGACCAGGGACGAGCGTATTGTCAACTCGTTTCGAGCGCGTTCGGCTGCATACCGGGCTGCGCTGGAAGACCAGGAGCCCCACCACGAAGCAGCAGCTGGGTTCATAATTTTCACCGAAGCCCTGTCCCTCCCCCCATCACCCCCTGAGATGTTACTGAACGTTTGCGCCTGGTGGGGCACTGCGCCCTGCATCTTGTAACAGCTAACTGCAACACTAGGGAGTGGTTCCAGCCACGTGTCCTTACGATTCGCGCGTGTGTGCCTTTCTCTCCCCTCCTCCGCCCTTTTCCTTCTCCAATGTTCCTCGGTACAACTGGTATACCCAGCGTCGTGTCCCTCGGAAGGGGTAGACCCCTGCCCCTGAGTCATAGGCGCCCTGGAGGCGTGCCACGTGCCTCCCGGGCCGAAGAGCGAGAGCGCGGGGTGCAGGGCACGGGCCGGGGCTCTGCGGGCGTCGGTCGGTGCACCGCTCACACGACGACCGCCCTCCTCGTCAGGGTCATGCTCCGGGCGATGGCGAGCACCACGAGGGCGGCGCGAGAGCGCGAAGCTGTTGGCCCTTCCGCCGCCTCATCCTCCTGCGCTCGCCCCGCAGTGCGGCGTGGGAGCTCGGAGTCCTTCGCGCGTCGCGCCTCGCGCCGCGCACAAGTGGGCGGCCCTTGCCCCCCCCTTGCAGTCGCCACTTTTGGCTCGTGCCGGTACGGCCCGCATAAGCGCGTGGGGTACCGCACGATTTCCTTGTTGTCAACATCCGATGTTCGGATGCTTCCAAATACGGGGCCCCCGAGGGAGGGGAGGAGGAGGAGGAGGAGGAGGAGGAGGAGGAGGAGGAGGAGGAGGAGAA